>CM046883.1:24150010-24458427 GCA_025688845.1 Cucumis hystrix
ATCTTTTCCTTCATGTTTTTGCTTTTAATCTTGTTCTTCGCATGTGTTTTTTTCCTTTTTTTGTTTGTTTGCCTTAGGTTTCCATTTTTGTTGAATGGTTCTGGACTCTTATTGATTTAATGGAAAAGAATGAATATTCGAGGATGTGAACTCTCAAAGGGAGTGGAAAAGAAAACACTACAAACAACTAATACAACCATATACAAGTACTCGTGCTGATAAATAAACATTTAAGAACAAATAACTTTTTCTGAAAAACTTAAAGAACTTGCAATTGAATGATGAAACAATCGACAAGGCCTTCAGTAAACACTGAAAACCTTTGGCCACTTCAAACCTTTCAAAGACAACTAGGAATCGAGCACCTGTCATCAAAAGAAGCCTTTCGAAGGCAAAATTTTGCAACGTTGTTAGTAAGATTCTGAAGACCAAATAGATTAATGGATTGAATCCATTGATGTTTCAAACTCCAAATCTTCAGAGCCATTTCTACACATGACTTCTTGAAAAACCTTTTAGTTTTACGTGAACCTCTAGCCCATTAAAAGAGAAGCTTTGGAAGAACCATCACCGGCAAAAAAACAAAGATTCTCCTTATGCAAGAAGACAATTCAATTACCTATTTTGACTGGAAAATATTGCTTCCCATGCACAGCCACTGAAGTTAAGTCATTTGGGACACCAACCAAAGTTATAATTTGATGTTCTCTATGTAAGACAAATGAAGCAACTTACTCATGCAAGATCTCAAGATCGTTTGGCCCAACTATTCACATCGTTAGGATTAAATGAAAAAGAAAGTAACTCAATATTTTTGAGTCATTTGAATGTGAATTTCATAAAGCATTTGATTTTCTTCTCATCATTTGGGATTGGAGTATGAGTGTCAAAGATGTTTGGCTTTCATATGGACAAGTGCAACGAGTTTTCCTGATTATCTCAATGAGAGAAGAATGGAGGGAGGGAATTAAAGATGTAAACTAGAACCTGTGTGAACTGAGAAGCCAGTATCCCTTTGGCTTTTCAGTTAAAGATTGTAGTTAGTCATTCTCCTTTATCTTGATGTGGAATAGTGTCATTACAGGTAACCAATGAATTAACATAATTTGGTTGAACGTTGCTTAACTATAGTATCTTTAACATATTTAACGTGGCTGATGGACTGTTATTTTACAAGAAAGGTAAATAATGGAGCATAAAGAGACAGGATGCCAAGCTCCTCCAGAGGCTCCCAAACTTTGTGCAAACAACTGTGGATTTTTCGGAAGTGCTGCAACAATGAACATGTGTTCAAAATGCCACAAGGACTTCATCATGAAGCAAGAGCAGGCCAAGCTTGCAGCATCCTCGTTCGGTAACATCGTGAATTGTGGACCAAATGACCATGGCAAGAAGGCTGTTGTCACTTCTCCAACTAAGCTGGAAATCGAACCAGCTGAATCATCCATCATTCCAACTCAAGCAACTTGTACTTTATCAAATGCAAGCAGCATTGTAGAGAAGGTGAAAGAAAGCCCAAATAGGTGCAGCAGCTGCAGGAAGCGTGTTGGTCTAACAGGGTTCAACTGCCGATGTGGAAGCCTCTTCTGTGCAGTCCATCGCTATTCTGATAAACACAACTGCTCTTTCGATTACCAGGCTGTTGGTCGGGAGGCAATTGCAAAAGCAAACCCCGTGGTGAAGGCTGAAAAGCTGGACAAGATATGATAGACCAGACCTAGGTGACCGAAAGACAAAACGAGGTGCAGCACCAAACCTATGTTTTCTTTCTGCGTTTGAATGAAATCTATGACAGTTTTCTTGGTTGATGTTTTTTTTGGTGAAAAAGGGGTTGTGTGCAAAGGTTTGTGAGACATGTCTGTTACTTGGAGGAGCATAATGTTGTGTGAGACAATCCCACTGGAGAAACGGCATCGAGTGTGACGAGTGTGTGATTGTAGGTTTTGTTTGTAAACCAGTCAGTTGTATGGATGGATTATGCTATGCTTAAATTTCTGCTGGTTGATTTTGTCTCTCTTGGTGTGTTGAGCTTAAATTATGGTAAAATGGAGTGATGAATTATATATATTTTTTAAAATGGCAACTTTTTATGATTGTTGAGATCGATCACGATCACGATAATGTTTCATAATATTTGTTGGTTTGACTCAAAGTGGTAGAAGGAGAAACAGACTGCATTTAGAAGTTGTGTTGTAGTCAAGTTGATGTCATCGAAGGGCTGTTAGGAACGGGAAGGCAATTGAAATTGGGTTTCAATTTCAAGGTATGATTGTGGTTAAGGACAAGAAAACTTGGAATTGTGGATGGGAATGTTGTCATGTAAACAATTGCCATGTATGGGAATTCAATTACTTGTTTTCTTACATGTTCTAATATATATTTTCTTAATCTTAGTTCAAGATTACATTTAAATTATCTTAAAAATAAAAAGTAGATAATAAGTTAAGAAAGGTCATGGACATAGTTCAGATCTCCACTTACTGAACTTGAAAAGAAAAGGTTAATTCGAATTGAAAAATCTAAACTATCCTAATAGAATGTTCATGTAATTATAACATTTATAAGTTATAATATAATAATAATAACAACAACAAACAATAATATTAATGAAACTTAAAAAATAATTGAAATTACTCTAACCTTTCTCAAGTCAGGTAGGTATTTATTCCACTCGGTAATTTTTCACAATTTCTGAAAAGAAGAACCACTTAGAAGAAGAAAAATCCCCCTAAATTGGGATGAATTTGTTAGCCATAACCATAAATAAAAAGAAAAAAAGAAAAAAAATAATTGAAGTGGGAAGGGAAGGGAAAGGAATTGAAAGGAAAGGAAAGGGAAGGGGATGGGCTGAGCTGTGTAAACAGTAGTTGATATTTAGTGCAGAAACGACATGTCGTAATGGTATGTCGGAGGGTGGGTTACGACACGCGTGGGTCAGCACTCAGCGGGCAATTGGGTCACTTTGTGATAAAGCGATAGGGACGGTCCGGGCAGCAGCCCCGGTCACATTTGGCGGCTTAATTATAAATTAAACAAACAAAAAAAGAAAAGGTAAACTTTACTGCCTTCCGCGTTTACGTTCCCTGCTCCGTTTCTTTTCTTCCAAACCTCACCGTTTCAATACGAATTCCCCATTTTGCCCCCACATTCTCTCCCCTCACTAAATTGTAATTCCACAAATTTTTTTATTTTTTTTATTTTTAATATAAGGAAGTGTCTAGTAACCCATTTCATAATTCAAAATACTATATAATGGCTTCAGTAGACTAATTCCATACTGCTTTTAAACTGCTTTTCCATTAATTAATTCTTTCACTATTAATTTCTCTATATATATAAATGAATAAAAGTGATTCTGTCCTTTTTATTTATTTAACACAATTGTCCCCCACATCTACTTTTGGTATTGCATATTTTTACTTTTCAAACTTCTTGACTTAGTTCATTTGAATTGTTTTCATAAATAGCACATCAAATGCCTACTTGGGTTGGGTTTTTTATTTATTTATTTTTCTCATTATTTGTAGTGATGACCAAATCCCCAATAATTCATTCATGCCTTCTTCTCGCAATAATGTTCAAATAGCGATTTGCAATTTTCTCAAATATCTTTTTTTTTTTTTTTTTTTTTTTTTAAATGAGAGTTATTGCAATTTTTATGGCCCCTTTTGTACTTGATTCTGTTCGCAAAACATTAATAAAAGTGCTCAAAATTAATATCTCATCAAGATTATTGTTATTATTTTTTTAATCTCAATTGTAAATGTAAAAATCTTAATCAATATATCAAACACAATTAGTTATTTAATGTGACACTTAAACACAATTGGAAATACAAAAAAAAACCCAGCCATGTGAATGGGTAGATTTTGCTACAACCCCAATTGATTTTTGTTTATTATCCAACTTTTGTATTTCTACTCTCACTAAATTTTAATTAGCCTTTCAAACGGGTTTAGTCATAAACACAGATAGTTGCTAATAGATATCAATGTATATAAGTAAAGATGATGATATTTTCTTAGAATTTGTCAATTATATAATTAGGGTTGATCATCGATTAGTCGAAATCGTTTTTTTTTTTTTACAAAACCAACCTCAAACCGACCATAGTTGGTTTAGTAAATGTTCAAACCAACCTTGAAATCGATGAGTAACGGTCGGTTAGTTTAACATTTAGAAATAATTTTTGGAAATTATTGATTTGAAACTTTTCAAAATCGACCACTCTTGTTTTTCTGATTGACGGACTTCAATTTAGTCAGTCGGTTCGATTTTTTGATCTATCATGCTGAACCTTAGTATATATCACTGTATATGTAAATATTTCCATTTAGTTTGCTATATTTGAACAAATTTTCTTATTATTATTATTAATTAATATTTTTGGTTTAAATTTTTTCAACTATATTGGTATATTACATTTTCACGAATATAAATGATTATTATTACTATCTAGTCAGTTTTTTTAAAAAAATGTCCGAGGACTAAACTTACAATTTATTAAGAATGTTAAGCTAAAATTGAATATTTGAAAATATTGATACTTAAAAAGAATAAAAACACGTGATGACTAAACGGTATTTTAACCATAATTACATCAATTAATTAGGCATTAAGCTAAACTATCACAATATAGAAAATAATTATAGCATTGTAGCTTTAAAAATATGAAAAATGGAAATGAAAAAGATAAAAATCAAGAAATTAGACCCAAAAAAAAATAAAAAAGAAGAAGAAGAAGGTAATAATAATAATCCGAAAGAAGAAATTGAGAAACGTAATTAAGCAACTAACCATAAAGAGGAAGAACACGTCACAACCGATTAAGAAGGCAAAGAAAAGTGGGAAGGGTAAAAACGTAAATCAAACAAAAAAATAAAGGATATTTTAGTAAAGTAGGTAAAAGGAAAGAAAAAAAAAATGTTCAATACGCGTCTCTATGAGGCCCATATTCCATCGCCATTACCGACCTTTCAATCCCTTCATATTCCTTCCTTTCCATCTTTCTCTCTCATCCTCTCAAGAAAATCCCAACCCCTAAACCAAATCTTCTCGTTCTTATCATCTCCCTTTGAATCTCTCCGGGGATTTTTTCTTCTTTTGTTTGAGGATCCGATCGGAAGCTATGGCTCAGAGAACCGAGAAGGAGGAGACGGAGTTCAAAGTTCCCGAGACGATCACGCTCTGCGTCAACAACTGCGGCCTTACAGGGAATCCAGCCACGAACAATATGTGTCAGAAGTGTTTTAATGCCACGACGGCGACCGCATCTATGGCCATCAAGTTTTCCGGTGAGAAAAGTCCGAGATCTACTACTTCTCGCTCGCCTGAGAAATTTCGCTTCGTTTCAGAGTCTAGGAGGCTTATAACGGCGGCTGATCGTCCCAAGCCTGACGAATCCGCAAAACGAGAGGTGAATCGTTGTTCTGGATGTAGAAAACGCGTTGGATTGACTGGATTTAGATGCCGATGTGGTGATTTGTTCTGTGCGGAGCATCGGTATTCAGATCGTCATGATTGTAGCTTCGATTATAAAGCGGCAGGTCGTGAGGCAATCGCGAGGGAGAATCCGGTGGTGAAAGCGGCGAAGATCGTTAGAGTTTAAATTCGTAGATCGATTGATTACTAAAAAAAAGAGAGAGAGAAAAGAATCCGATGATGATGAAATCTGTGCAAAAAAAACCTTTGAGCTGATTGTTAAAATTTTTTCTTCAGAGTATTGAGGATTAATTCCTCGAAATATCCTCTCAATCAAAAAAATTGAGAGAAGGAGAAAAAAAAAAAAAAAAAAGGTTGATGAAGATGATGATGGTTGTGTTTTCTCAGATAATTATGTTCGTAATTTTAATTTTAATTTTAATTTTAATTTATTATTATTATAAATTTTTTTGGTTTGATCGAAAACGAAAAGAGAAGATTATCGATTACTTGTTTGTGTTTGAAAATGGCAATGGCATGTGATGTAAATTGGAGAAACTCTCGGGGTTTAATTGGCAGCTACAAAACCTTTCTAGTTTCCACCACCCGAAGAAACAAAAGAAAAGGATGTATTTATTATTATTATTATTCGAATTTCATTTTATTTTCTTTTAATTATTATATCACGATGAGGACATTTGCGTAACCCACTTTCCTTTCGTATTCATTCATCTACATTTTATATTATTCATATACCATATTATCATATCTTTCTTTTTATATTTACCCATTAGATATTTTATTATGTTCATCCAACAATATGTGCTCTTTCCTCTTCCATTAATGGTTTCTCTCTTTACCCTAGTTACACCAGCATCTTCGTTCAAAAGTTAACTTTTCCTTTTTTATTTGATAAATTTTAAAGAAAAAACTATGTAGAAGTTTAAAAAGAAGGCTTTATGAAGGTAGAATTGAATTGAATTGAATTGAATTTCATGAATGATATTCTTTGTTGATTACCAATATGTGGGTGCGCCATGTTTATTATTTTCTTTTGAAGGACAATAGTTGGTTTTTGTTGAGTGGAAAATGTATAGGAAAAATGTGCCAATTTTTGAAAAAGGCCGCAAGTCAACTATATAAGATACTTTTTTTAAAAGAAATTTAAAAATGTATTATAATATGATAGTTTTACGAGGCCATGTCCAACTACAAATGATGTTTGTTTTGACGTAAGTTTTCACTAAGAGTATATATAGGGTTATGATTGGATTAATAATGTTTTCTACAATAATTAATTAAAATTTATAAAGATGTTAAATTGGATAAATTTCACAATGTGGGTTATTGTCAAACAATAATTTATAATCTTTTGAAAAAATATCTAAATTAGTTTAATATTAGTTCTCGACTTCAACTTAAGAATCAAAGGGGACCGATTCATGAGTTATAGTATCACACTCATGATTACCAATAATTTTAACTACAATTTTAAAAACAAATCAAATAAGTTGCTACAAGTTCGTTGTGGAGAGGTTAATAGGGTCGAGACCTACAAGAGTTTAATTTGGAAAGTGACCCTTACCATTGTTGTGCTACTAGGAAGCTCAACTCTGATGTGTCCTGTAGTGAGAACAAAGGGTATAGGACGTGGGCGTGGGTGGATCATTCGAAACTCTCAAGGGTCTCCTGTTGGGTGCAAGTTCCAAGGCAATGTACAATATGAGATTACACCAGATTGTTTTGAAAAGCATCTACATAGAAGGATAGTGTGGATCTATTCGAGATCTCAAATGTTGTCATGAATGATATTCTTTCCCTTGCTGCTTAGATGAATATCCTAATGTTTTGTTTTTGTAATAGGAGACTTACGATAAGGTTTACTCATGCCCTCCAAAACGACGAAACAGGCCTATCTCTCCCGACTCCCCCCAACTGATAAACTTTTCTTTGTTTGGATATTTTCCAAAGAAAGTGTCTTCTGCCTTGTCTAAGAGCTTAGCTATTTTTAGCTTCTAATTTCTATACATTATCACATGATAAACATAAAACCACGATTTAAAGTTTAGAAAAAGAAATTAAATGCGAAGATGTGAAAGTGACAACAAAATCTGTAATATAGCTCAAAATGATATATTGAAAACAAATTAAGAAGAATATTATATTAGGACGAATGCTGAGGGCTTTTGGATGAAATGAAAAGCTGTGCCAGCTAGGACAGTTGGCTGGAACCCACGTGACGAAGTAACCAATAAAAATTTGCCATATCATATATCTATTTTTCATTGATGAAAAGAAATTAATAAGAATAAGAAGAGATTAATTTAATTATTGAAGTGGGACAGAAGAGAAAATAATGTATTAACTTTGAGGGGCAACGTATGGGCCGTCCATACAATAATGGATTGCAGTTATCTACTTACTCCACAACAATTAATATTACATTACACACAAAGAAAAAAAAAATATATATACTAATTAAAATTTTATTTATTGTATATTAACTATCGTAATAAATTTTTGTTAGGAATGTATTTATGGTTTTAATATTAATTTAAAATGTTAACGAGAGCTTAACTTAGTTTATATTTATATATCTTGAGTACTAAGAAGTTTGTAGTTCAAAATTTTTATTTTATTTGTACTAAAAATACGTATGAATTTAAGAATTAACAATGAACTATAAAATGGAAAAAATTTACGTTATTAACTTGACTTGTTATGTTTAGAAGTGAGATATTCAAATTTTCATCTTAAAGTCGTTGTACCTAGAAAAACAATAGGTTTTAAGTTAAAGGGTTGAGATAAAAATGTGGGAGGGGTATATTGGGGTTTTGAAGTGAAAGAACCTTTAGATTTGTAATTGAATTGTGTGTATTCAAATTCAAAATGAGTTTAGACTTTTTAAGATGATGGAGATTGAGATTGAGAGGCCCTTTGTCTTCTTCTTATTCACTTTACTTTTTTGCATTTGACTCAATCTTTCTACATATATATAAATTATTTGGATTGAAAATGTGTTGTCTAAAAAAATTTGATAATTCTTTTTTGAAATATGATAGAAGTCTAAAGAACTTGGTGTTCAAAGTTGTTTGACTCACCCGATGAGATTAATATATTGAAGTTAGTAAACTTGTTTGTTGAGGGCAGAATCGTAAGATTCAGTTGTACAAATTAATTAAAAAGAAAATATCTAAAGACGTGAATGATGGGCTTCACTTCTTAGTCTCTCACCAAATATTTACTTTTCATAACAAAATTGATGAAAACCTAAAGTTGTAATTTCGAACTCAATGAGATTGGCGATGCACCGTAAGTAGAATAAATCAACCGCGTGCAATAAAACCCCATCTTCCCCGCCAAGCTTTTTGAACGAAATTCACAATTTCCGCCATGAAACTTATTCAGAGATCTAAAGGTTTCTCGTCGCCCGCCGTACCTATTCTCCGATAAAACTCCACTTTTCTCCCTTCAACACAGAAATCTAAGGTATGTCTTTGATTTCTCCGCCCTCTCTTTTTCAACGGAAGCTTTTCGCGTTTTCTTGTTATTTCCCGTGCCCTTTTATCTGCCCCGATTACTCCTCAATAGAGTGAATGCTGAATGAAATACTTCAACAATCTCTTACCTTTCGATCGTACCCCTGCACTTTAATTTTCGAGCCGTTATATACGACTTTTTGTTTATCCACTTTTGTAACTCCGAACTCTAGTATGGGATGCTAATTATGTTCTTTTGAGTTGTCCGGCAGAGGAATTGCTCATTTGTACTTCACATTTTCTGTTTGGTTTGTGCGATTTTCATATTGTTTGTCGCTATTAGTAATTACTGTTTTATTTATTTGATTCTGTGAAAATTAGCCGAAATTTGAAGAATGTTGAGCTTGCTTTGATGTGTATGCTTAATAGTATATTAGTATGTAATTTGTGTTACAATCCCTATGTTACCAATACCACTATGGTAAATGTGTTTAGACGAACTGCCGAATTTGAGTTTACGCTACAAATAGGTGATATTAAAGCGGAATTTGATGTAATTGTGAAACCTAGGTCACTCGCTCCATTGGAAAAAGAAAATACTCGAAGATATAATGTAATGGGATTTTTAGAGATTTTCATCAATTTTATGGGAAACCCTTAACTAAGTGAAGCAGTTTTCAATATCTTTGTCAGTCATAAGTGGATGTTTTTTCTTTTCCTTCTTTTATGTGCTTTTCAGATATGGAGGGTGATCAAAATCATTCTCTCAAACTTGGAGGATCCTCTGTTGAAGGTGACGATCAAATTTACATCTCTGGGCTTAGTACTCTTCTGGTTGCAACGATCCAGGAAACTAAGGACAGGTTATCCCAGATTGAATTTCTTTTCTGTAGCCAACTCTTTCCCAGTTTTCAAACAAAATCAAAAAGTTTGCAAAAAATATATTCTGAGGCTAGGAAATCTGCAGAGGATGCATGGAAAGAGAACGAAACCAATCTCCTATTTCAAATAGAAAAACTTAAGCGCGAAAATCAGCGTATTCTTGAAGAGAATCAGTCTTTGAAACTTGAGAAAGAAAATCCATCAAGGGAGCTAGCAGAAAGAATGGATCTGCTGCGGTCTAAACTACTTGGCGAGCAACTCAAAGCTGAGGAGCTGTCACAGCAACTTAAGCAGAAATCGAGAGAAATCGACGAGGGGATCGAATTGCAGCAGAAATTACTTGAAATGGTTCGGTCAAAAACTTCTCTGATAATGAGTAAAGAACAAAAACTGAAAGAGTATGAAGACCAATCTAATGTATTGCGCACCAAATTGACTAGCATGGAGGTGAAGTTTGATGAGCTCCAGAAGAAGCTTAATGCGAAGACAGATGAAGTATCTACAGTCAAACAGTTGGAAGAGAATTTGTTCAAAAAACTTGAATTACAAGCTTCAGAAATTATGAACATTGAACAGATGAATAGTGATCAACAAAAAGAGAAACAAATGCTTGTGGTGAATTTGGAAAAATTGCAGGAGAATGTAAATCGTCTAGAGAAGGAGCTTTTGAGCAAGACTGAAGAAATTGAGGAAGGAAGGAAACTGCAAACCAAGTTGCTACAGCAAATTGATTCAGCTGGCTCAGAAATTTCAAAGAATAAAGAGCAGCTCGAGGAACTTCAGAAAGAGAACAAACAACTCTTAGCCAAGTCGAATGGTTCTCAAGAGAAAGTCAATGAGCTTAAGTTGAATCCGAGGGTAAAGAATAAGGAAATGGAAGGAAATGAATTGTATGAAAGTTTACGTGAACAGATCGAACTAAAGTCCTTTGAGTTACAGGCTGAAAAGAAGGCAAGAAGAGGCGTTGTTGATGCCTACAAAAGGCTGAAATCACAATATAACTTCCTTTGCAAAAAATTTGGCCTTACTAGCGATAATATGCTGCTGAAAAACAGAAGAAAAAACGAAACCGATTCAATGGCTTATAATCAAGATCTTGCATCCTCACCAGGTAAACATCCTCTTCATATTATATATCCAAATTTCCTCCAACATTGATATCTGTATTCCATGCGTTACTAATTATCTATTGACTGGAGCAGTAGATCCTGACGCAGAAACTGAAGAACCTTCTATAGCCATTTCTGATACATCTCAATTGAAGAAATTGATTAGCGTGCACCATAACATAGAGGATAAAAAGGTAGTCAGGTTAAATCAGGCCTTGAACTCCCGTTCCCCTCCAAAAACTCCCAGTTTCTCAAGCGGCTCGAAACGTAGTCCCAATGTAAAATCTGCACCAATAGCATCTAAAAGACCAGCATCTAATTGGAGAGGTACAAGGACTCATTGTCAAGAGCGAGCGGGGCCTGACCCACACGATGATTTTCTTGATACTCCTTTCGAGAACATCCGAGAGAATTTAAACAATCCTGTGAAGGACAGAGTTAAAGATCTTCCTCTTCCAGAGGTGGTTGTAAAAGACATCGATATGGATGTTTCCGATGACGAGACACAAGATTTGAATGTTGTTAATCCACAACAACATCAACAGCAGATGCCAATTTCAGTGACTGGGAATAGAGGAGGAGGCATTAAGTTTGTGGAGCCAGTGAGAAAGAAAGCTGACAGGCAAAATTTAAAAGGAATCGAGTGCAAGCAATGCAAGAAGTTCTATGATGCTGTTCTTCCAAATGATGGCAATGAAGAAACCAACGGTGATAAACCGTGTTTACGATGTGAACATCATGATGGAGTTTCAAGGCATCGGTATAGGTATGTTCCTCCCATGACTCCTGAAGGATTTTGGAACATTGGATTTGAATCTGAAATGTAATGTTAATGTAGGATTAAACCCATTGTTTGATAATTAACGACAAAAGTAGGTGATGTATAGTATATTTTAGATAGAAAACTATGAAACAATTTATGCATTGGATAAATATAAATGAAAGTTTCCATTTTTACCTCAAATTTATTATTCAAAGCAATTTTTATAAACCTTTAGCTAAGATAGCATATAGTGATCATTTTGCTGTTCCCAATAACTTTTCAAGTTTATTATATTTTAATTCTTCAAACATTTAATCGGTAATCGTTTTGGTCCTCACATTGATCTAAATTTTACCAAATTAATAACATAGTTTAGAAGATATGTTCTAACATGTTAACATGCAAATGTACTCAAACCAAGAAATATTTTCTGTAAAAGTAATGTAACTATAATTTTTATAAAAAAATCTTTTTTATCATTCGAGTTCAAATACTAAAATAGCTACGGAAATTTAATTTCGGAATAGAACAAATAATCTATGAGAAAATTGTAGCATTAAAGTAATGTGAAATCCAAGTAAACATTACAAAGTATAACAAAATAGCAACATAACAGCATCAATGCAATGAATTGACTTTAATATCTTCAAGGTAAACAATGTTTCTTTGAGAGTTTCCAAATAAAATTAAAATGGTACAAAATTTCACATCTAAGGATCAAGCAAAAACATCCTCTGTAATAATAGATTGTTCATTGTTAGTACAACTCTCTGATGAAACCTGAAGTTGCTCGTAATTTAGTTGTCTTGAAGCTTCGTATATAGCAATACCAACACTCACCGAGAGATTGAGGCATCTAACATAAGTTTCAACCATTGGAATTCTTAATGTCCCTCCACCAAATGGCTGGTTTTTGCAGTCCTCAAGCGCTTCAGGTGGTAATCCAGTAGTTTCTGAGCCGAACAACAAGTAATCCCCCCGCTTGTACGAAAAATCCTGCAGAAATGAAATGAGAAAACAAATTGTTACTCAAAATTCCTCCTGGCCTATGAGCAATCGACGACTCGTATAGAAATCAAATCATCAGAGAAATAGGCACTCACCGAATGATGTGTTGTTCCTCTTTTTGTAAATGCTAGCAGCCGCTTTTCTCCTTCCTGTACATATCATTGAGTTGGTAGACATAGTTTCCAACAATGTAGGATGCAAAGAGGAAACTAAAATGGAATCTTGTCCATGCTTACCTGCTTCTTAAAGTATTCTTGAAAATCCGCCCATGTGTTATGAATTTTAACGACAACGTATCTAAAATACAATGTTAAAACCCAAAAACATTGAA
The DNA here is from genome assembly GCA_025688845.1 of Cucumis hystrix. Taxonomy (NCBI): domain Eukaryota; kingdom Viridiplantae; phylum Streptophyta; class Magnoliopsida; order Cucurbitales; family Cucurbitaceae; genus Cucumis; species Cucumis hystrix. The sequence goes on from CM046883.1 coordinate 24,163,004, forward strand.
CGAACAGTGACAGCACGAAATAGAAAACTCAAACAGTTCAAGACAAAGTAAAGCACAATTTCCTAATATTGAATCCCTGATATTTAACTGTAAATGAGAGCAAACGAATCATATATAAAATGCATCATGGGATACGGCCAATAATCCAAACCCGCCCGCTTTAGCTTTGTGTCATCAACCTTAAATCCCAATGGCTGAGAAGGAGACAATACAAGCGGATAAGTTATTAAAGTCAGAACGATTATGCTTGAAGTAAAGACGTTACAATACTAACCCCAACTAGATGTAGTCCTACAGCTGATGCAGCACATGTTCTGGCAATGCTACCAGTGTTCCCAGGAATCTGCCAAGGACAACACAAATCTCAGAGCCATCCTTGAGGAATTTTGAGGTTGTCTGCAACCCAAAAACGAAAATGGAGAAATTACAATTGGGCGTTCACCGCGTTTCACACAACTGCATACAACGTGTGCCGTGATATACAAACTGATAAGCGGTGCCGTATGTGTACACACAATGTGGAGTGTGTATTTCATTAGAAGTAGAAATCAATTTGGAAGAAATATGCTACAAGCATTTGATATTAACCAAAATAAAAGTTTACGATTAACATCACATGACCTTTCGCTCTATATGACATAAACAACCATAATATGTCTCGCAAGTTTTCGAGCAATCTATTAAAATTTCTACGAGAGGGTTTGCTCAACCCTCACATTTCGACTTGAAGAAGACTGTTTCCAAGCAGCTCTACTTATTTCAACTTGTTAGTCATCTAAGAATACCACCTAAGATCTCTATTTTACCATGAACCTTGTGCACACCACAGAGATTGATGCAAATATCTAACTAAAGGCTCCCTAGTCCTTATTCATTCGGTTTGAAACAAAACACCAAGTAGAATGTCAGCAAATTTCCATGTGCTAATATCCTCTGAATTTCTTTGGTTTGTGGCTACATAGGGGCAATTTGAGCATATCTGAAATACACTAATTTAAAAAAATCCAGAATCTTGGAAAAGCTACCCTCTATGTTTTAGTAACCCGGTATCGAGGGCCTTAGCCCCATTAATTCGGGGGCAACCAAGCTCGAGTCTAACCCAATGCCTAGATTGAAGGAACATGTTTGGGAAGCTAGAATTTGATGGTTAGGGTTTTGAGCCTGGTGTGTAACTCCTTCTATATTCCTTTTCCATTATTTTCAACTCAACTCTCTTTCTCCCATTTTTCCTGTTTCACAATCCCAATTTAACACCGAATTAAACATTTCAATCTCCCAAATAGGTTTTTTTTCTTATTAAGCTCAATCCAAGGTTCGAAGTCATACCACTCAATTGACTGCAGTTCTTAAATGTACGGTTTACATTTGATCAAAAATTCCAATAATATGAAATACCATCCTTGACAATCAAACAAAACCTTAAAGCAAAGTGAAACTTATTCAAAAGATTAAATCAAGCCATACAACTCCACCAAATATAGATAAGAACACAAAAAATAACTAAAAATAGCGATTACTAGAAAAAAAAAATGCAGAAACGAAAAGCAAGAAAAATAATCAACTAAGCAATTACCAAGGGAGACACCAATACAACTTGAAGAAGCTTTGGATGCGAGACCCCATTGACGGCCTCACCAACACCGCTCGGTAGGGAACCAGAACCCTCCACTCTGTCAGCTGCGCCATGAACACAGCAAAATCATACTGAAAAAAATAACTTCAACCCAATTCACAGCAGAGATTACAGAGTCCATAGGATGTAAGAACGTTTGATTACAGATATATCATATATACTTACATGAAGAGCAGAAGGGGAGTAACCGGCGGGAGGATGAAGAAGATGGATTGTGGTGTTTGTTGGTGAAAAGGGAGAAGGAGTGAGAGCGAAGAAGATGAAGAGACCTGGATGAGCGTAGTTGAAAAGGGATAAATGGGTTTAAAGTTCTGAAAGTGGCTGTTGTTGTGTCCATTAACGGCATCTTAGCAGCACTATCTTCTGCTTCTTCCTTCTTCTTGTTGCCGCTCGAGAGCCTCACTAAGTTCGTTTCAAAGGAGGAAGAACACTAGCTAATTTTTATTATTTATTTATTATTGTTATTATTATTTAAAGGTTAATTTAAAAAAAATTGTGGTTTGGGTAAAAAATACTATCAAACTTTTAAAAAGTTTCATAAATACATGTCCGTTTTAAAAAAAAAGTTAAAAAATATTTTCATTAATCCATCTTTTACATCAAATATTTCATTAAACAAAAAAATAAATTAATTTAAAGTAAAAGATTTGAATTTATTTAACTATGACATATAGTTAGTTGACGAATACCATAGTAGTTATGGTTGTAATTAACATACAATCAAAATGTGTTAGACTATTAGCACATCGTTATAATGCTTATTTCACTAACGAGAAATTTTTATTTTGAAATTTTGTGAAATTTTGTGAGATTTTGTAAAATTTTATGTTTTAACTAAAATTTAAATATTGATGTTGATGTATATATGAAAATCTTGATTTTACGTCACTTCGATTGCAATTGATATTATTGAAAAAGTTACAAAATAAAATTTAATTAGTAAATAAATAATTTATGGTTTTCAAATAAGTAAGCATTGTTATAGTATCGAATTCATACAAATGTGAATAATAAAGTTACGTTTTAATTTAACTTTTTGGTTTTTATTTTTATGTTAAAAAAATTAAATAGATATTTATAAAACAAAACTTTACTTTAACATTTTCCTCCAAAAACAAACTATAATTTTTCAAAACAAACTATAATTTTTCTACTCTTTTAGATAGTTCTAAAAGCTTTTTGAAAAAATTTATAGGTATTTTTGAGCTTATAGTATTTGTTTTTTTTAAGCATTTTTAAAAGTAATAAAATAAATTAAAATAATTATAAAATATAGCAAATTTTTAAATTTTTGTATGTGATGTTATTTAATCGAATTTTCGGACATTTTATTGGTAACTGAAAATTTCCCCTTTTAATATTTATATATTAACGAAACACCAACAAAAAGGCCTTCTCTTCTCCTCTCCTCTCCTCTTCTTCTACTTCACTTTTCTTCGCCAAACACGAATTCCCCAACCTTCGCCTCAGTTCATCATTTTTATCAATTCGATTCTTCCTCCAATTCATCTTCCAATCCTCAATCGGGGTCACCGGAGCCCTATCTCCGTCTAGTTTTACAATCGAACCGGAAGATTTCCATTCTCAGATTCAATATTGTTCCGCACAGCTTTTGGGTCAGTTCTTGGTTCGTTTTGATCCGTTGAATAATCTTGCTTACTCTCTCTTGGTCTTTTTGTATTCTTTATTTGCTTGTGTTTTCACTTTTGATTCTTGATTGTTCTTCGCGGGCTTTTTGGTTCTGGAGCTAGGGTTTTTATTCCCCTTTCATATGGTTTCACTTTTATAACGCGGCTATTTTTTCATGTACGTAATATTTTTTTGACATGGGTTTTCGTGATTTTTACCTCGTTAATCGTCGTCTGCAGTTTTGGGTGTTGTTAATTTTATTTAATATTCGATTACGACAATGACCTAACTAAGCAGATTGTGTTAAGAGAATTTGTTGATGATTGTAATATTAATTCGTCCGTGTTAGCATCTTGTTCTTATCTTTCTAATAAATTGGCTCTTTCTTGTGTTTAATTAGTGAAAAAGTCGAGGGATGTTTGAAGGGAGAAGGTTTTTGTCGATCCTTCGAGATTTCCCTATATATATGATTTGAATGTTTTTTTTCACGGATTGTCTGCTAAGTTTGGTTCTCTCGTTTTACTTCATCGTTTGAACTGTTTGGTTGATTGCTTTTCTACTGACGATTCATTCTAAGCAGCCTGAGACTGAGTACTCATTGCCTCTCGATGGATAAAGGAATGCCCCCTACCCTTTTTGTCAACGACGGATCATTTATGGAAAGGTTTAAACAACTCCAACAGAAAAATGGTGAGAAGGATAAGGATAAAGATAAAGGTGCTACCTCTGAGGAGCCAAAATCAATCAAGATTATAGCAGGGACTTCAATTCCACATAATACTAGTGGTAAAACTAGTATGCAGTTTAAGGGTGGTGAGATTCGTAAGACTGCCCCAACTGGAAAACTTGCTTTCAGCTTGAAGCAGAAGTCTAAGCTTGTGGCACCTTCTGTGAAGTTAGGAGCAGATGAGGATGAAGATGAACCTGATGCGGTAGATGCATCTGACCAATTACCAGAGAAGCGTCAAAAGTTAGGTCCACAAGATGGTACCGAGCAGCCAGTACTTCAATCTGGTGATGGTAATACTAATTACTACCTTATACTGACACTCCTCTCTTTTGGGATTAATGGCAAGTATCTGCCAGAGTTTGTAAACCAAAAAACCTGGTTTGTTTAAGTCCATTTCTGGTTGATGCGGTGAATTGGTACTTAATTTCAGATGTTCTGTTATATGCATGTTCAATCATGATTCAAATTTTGTCACCCTGGAGCATGGCTAGAATCTATTTGTTGGCTTGTTTATATTTTTTATTGACTAGTTGACTCAAGTTATTGTCTTGAATCACTGTTATCTGCAGCTATTGAAAATTATTTGGGATAGGGAGGTGAGCAAATAACTTGTATATAATTTTCATTTTTAAGTCACTAAGAATGTCGGACCTCAATTGTTTTAAGCTGAAAAGAACTATGGTTCAGGGTGTTGCTCTCATGTTTGCATTCTGCCTTTCTGTTTTCTAACTTAAATTGGTCTGTGGAAGTTTTCTTACTGATTTCATCTTTTTATCAATAGTTTTTGCATGAAGAGTCGCACCTTGTTCTTGAGTCGACAGAAAACCATTTTTTGTTCTATTGGGGGGTTGGGGCATTATAGAATTACCATCTAGGTCACTATCCATTTCCCCCTTCAATTAACTGCAATGGCTTTTGTTGGGACCGTGAGTTTAGATCTGTTCTAAAACTTGGACTGCTTCACTTGTAGAGTACAAAGCACTCTTGAAAATTTCTTGTCTCATGAATGCAGTGTATACCTTTAATACCTTTCAACATTGGTGGAAGAGATGTTCAATGAAAGAATTGGAATATGTAGCAGCCTGCTGCAAGAGTAATTTGCATTCACTTGTTCATGCTCTTGGTATTAATCAGTTTTATAAGTGATATGCAGCACCACCTTCACCAAGTGATCCTACAGTGAAGAAAGTTGCCGACAAGCTAGCAAGTTTTGTGGCTAAACATGGAAGGCAATTTGAGCATGTTACTCGCCAAAAGAATCCTGGAGATACACCATTTAAGTACGTTCTTGTTGTGCTTTAAAAGTTCCCATGCATTTTCTTTCTTAACATTGCCGTTGCTACTGCTTTCTTGAATCTATTGCTTCATTTGTTTTTTTTTATGCTTAGCTTCTCACTTCTCAATAAATGTTTTTTAAACAAAATATCCATCAATCTTTGCAGATTTCTGTTTGATGAGAGTTCTGCAGATTACAAATACTATGAATATCAGCTAGCTCAAGAAGAAAAAGCTTTCTCAGAGACCGTCGAACCTAAATCCTCTAATGGTTTGGGCTTCTCACTTGATTCTCATATTATCTTTTTGAAAACAAGCATTTGTGTCATTGATGACTTGGGGTTTTCTCATGGGGTTTTCCTCTAGATCCCATTTTTTTATGAAATGTTTCTGGGAGGTTAAATTGTTTTTCACATTCATTTTGCCCTTTCTATCTGTAGATGGTGGGAGCACGCAAACTTCTAAGCCAAGGACTGGTTCCCAGAAATCTCTCCAGCAGTCTTCCTCATCAAATTATCAAACCCCTGCCTCTGCTTTATATGAACCATCAGAAGATTCAAGGACTTCAGTGGGTTCATCTAATACTAATGTGTGGCCTGAAAGAGCAGGTAGCTATTTGACACCGTTACTGTTTAGTGCTCACTATGTTCAAATGAATTGCTATTGTACTTGACGTGTGGTTTTCACTTTTTAAGGTGAAGCTAGACCACCATCAAGTGGAGATCCGATTGCAATGATGGAATTCTACATGAAGAAAGCTGCTCGTGAGGAGCGGATGAGACAACCTAAACAGTCAAAAGATGAAATGCCTCCTCCTGCGTCTCTTCAAGGTATCAACCTGCTGGGGTGTAGCTGGTTGACCATTATTTGTTTAGCCTTTGACATTAGTGGTTTTATTGCTTGAACTTCCTTTTCTATTTTGGGGGTGCTGTGCAGCTTCAGCTTTAGGGAAAAGAGGGCATCACATGGGTGACTTCATTCCCCACGAGGAGCTTGAAAAGTTCTTAGCTACATGCAATGATGCGTCTGCCCGGAAATATTCTAAAGAAGCCGCTGATAAGGCTAAAATTCAGGCTGATAATGTGGGGCACAGACTCCTATCTAAAATGGGATGGAAAGAAGGTTCCCTCCCTCCCTCTTTCTTCATATTTTTTCTCACACACCACATGTCACATTGCACATGGGTCAGTACGTACATAGACCATTGGACTTGACAATGCTAGGATCTAGAATTTTTAATTAGATATATCTCCAAGTTCATTTTGCTAAAGGTTTTTAACAATTCATTAGACTTCTTTTCCTGGAGCTTACGCTGAACCCAAAGTTCATATTATAATTCCCGTTTCTTTGAAAATTCATTTGGTAATGAAGGAGCCTTCTAATACTTGCAAGAGAATTGCAGGTGAGGGTCTGGGAAGCTCCAAGAGTGGAATTGCAGATCCCATAATGGCGGGTGATGTAAAAACAAATAACTTGGGTGTTGGAGCCCATCAACCTGGTGAGGTGACTCCTGAAGACGATATATACGAGCAGTACAAAAAGCGAATGATGCTTGGTTATCGTTACAGACCGAACCCACTGGTATTTATTTATCACACCCATTATAGTTTGAAGTTGCGCTTACTTCAATGCCTATGTTAATCAAGTAGTTTTGATGTCATACTTTTTGGTTTTCGTAGAATAACCCTCGGAAAGCATACTATTGATTGATGACGGTTCTGCAAAGGCACTTTGATCATTCTGGCTCGTTTGAAAATTATGAGAAAAGCCAAACTACGTGGTGGGAGTGGAAATTATCTCGATCTATTGTGGCATAATTAATGTCGTAACTCAATAAATAATCAATAGATGTAGTTCTTTTTATCCTGTCATTGTTTTGTTTTTTTCCCTTCATTTTCCATGTGGTGTGGGATTCGGGGATTGGGATCGGGGTCAGGGCGGGGGTTTGTTTAAACCTATTGTGCTCGATCAGTATACTGAACTCGTCCTATTTTTGTGTTAAATATGCATAACTTGAAGCGTTAATCACCATTCTTTTTTCTTCTTCTTTTCTTCTTCTTTTCTTCTAAGCTCCATTGGCTTGCTAGAGCATCATTCTATAGTAAGTACTTCTCGGATAATTGTTGGGTTTGACCTAAACAAGTTTTGGCTTTTAGATGAGCCACCCATTCCCTACCCCCCTACCTCCAATGTCATCAATGTTCTTTCTCTTTGCTTTTTCCACCTTTTTGACTTAAATTGTTTCAATTGAGCAAAAACTTTACAGCGTTTTCCCCTTCAGCCACATTCTTCTCCATTTGCGATTCTGCATCAGGTTTCATAGACAGCAAAACCAATTTTATTCTGATCCAAGATGCGGTTTACGACGATCAGCCTCGCTTCCTCATCTGTAGCTCTACAAGCACCACTCTTTTTCGCAAATGTGATTAATATTTAAGTTGTTTTTCAAGAATTAAGGCAATTTGTCAATATTTATTGAGGATGGGAAGAATCAAGTTATTTTTCAAGGATTGGTGCAATTTGTCAATATTTATTAAGGATAGGAGAATCTTGGCCAAGTGTTTGTCATTGCCAGGAATTGCTACATTTCGGATCTGCTTCGGACAAATTTTTGGGTCATTTTCCTGCAAAGTCGTTAATATTATTTATTGACTTGGATTAAAAGTTATATCTTTCATTGACAGATTTAAATCTTCTGACATTTTGAGCCCTTAGGATGAACTATTAAAACAATTGAACAAAATAGACTTTGAGATGATTTCAAGTGGACATGATAATATTCATGTTAGGTTGTCTCCTCATTTTTATGGTAGGATAGGACGAACTAATTAGTAGCCTAATCTAATTGACGTAGGAAAAGTGATATATAAATTCCAAGATTACAACAATAGAATCAAAATCCCAATCTAATTTCCATCTTTTTATTCATGGAGATATATAATTTCACTTATCTAAGGTGGGTTTATCTTGTAAGTATTGATGCATGAATATAGAGGGTGAAAGATTCAAGAAAAAAAAGAAAAGTTATCACAAGTTTAGGATAAAGTTGAAAATTGTTAATGGAAATAATATCTAGTTAAAAGTTATTCGAGATTATCGTCCAAATAATCAAAATAATGTGAAAAAAAAATTGATTGGTCTACTTTTAAAAATTTCAAGATTTTTGTCATTTTGCTTGTCATATTTAAGTGAATTATCAAAATGGAACTTTGTGCATTTAGATTGGGACTATCGCTCTCACTCTCTCTCGCTTGTGAGAAATCCAACACTTACCATTCTCAATCTTCCTTCCACTCTCTCGCTCTCTGAGGACAATCCATCTTGATCTCCTTTCCTTGTGTAATATTCATGAATCCAATATCTCCAATTTTTTCTTGCTTACTAGTGGGTTGAATTTAGTTAAGATCTAAGGAGCTCAAGCCTCCCTCAACCTAATGATGTACACAAAGGAACCATAATATCAAAATAACTAGTTAGTTCAATGGAAATCTATCTTCTAGTCTTTTCTAGATAATCCAAGTTCCACTCTTTACAATTTTATTTTTTATATAAGCTCCCGTCAATAAAAGGGTCTCATTGCAATGTTCCCAATAGCCATCGACATCTATAGAAGGAAGTTAGAAGAGCAAAAGAAACAAAAAAAAGGGGGGGATAATTGTGTAGTTTTGGTGGGTAACGTAAGGTAGAGGAAAATCTTAAAGTTAGAAAAATTTGAGAAAAACAATGTTGGGGACTTTTATAGCATTATGTTAACGATAATGATTCCAATTCAAAAATTCTTTCTTTTTTGGGATATAAAAAGAAAACTCCAAACATTCTTAGAATTAATTGGTTAATGGAATTATTGGAGAACTCATTCGGAATCGAAAATGGGAACATTGTGGGGGAGGTGGTTATCCTGGTGAAGGCGTAACTTATTGGGGCATCCAAACACTACTCAGATCCCAATCCAGACGACAATTGAAGCGTTGTCGGCGGTGAAGGTCTCAATGCTCCACCTAACTTAACTTACCAATAATCAAAATGAAAAACGACAAGTCGTTGACGAAACTTATGGCTGCGTTCCGATTGGATGAAGGCAAGTTGAAGGGGATCGGATCCGCCCTTTTCCGGCGGCTGCGGTGAGGGCATTATTGTAATCTGTCCATGCTTCCCCCCCCACTAATACCATTTTTTAGATTTTAAAATTGGCAACTCAATTATTATTTGAATTTCTGTTTTTATAAGCATATGTTCTACATTCCTTTTTTAAAAAAAAAATACAGAATATTCTTTAATAATACATTTCTTCCATTTTCAACTTGTCTTTCACCTTAACATACACATATATGATATGATATATATATAATTTATGTTATATAAATGTATGATCTGATCATGAGTCATGGGCCTCTAATTTTCCTTTTTAGGTGATGGATTGCGATGTCTTAGTTTCTTTTCAAGTGCATGATCTTTATGCATTATTTTACATTATCAAACTTTATGATCAGATAATGGATATATATATATTAGGGAGCTTGTTTAATTATATCACAGTGCTTTTCTTAAAAAGTCACTACCTTTTTTTCCCTCTCCTCAAGTCTATTTTTAAAATGATAGTAAAGTTAAAAGTTGATTATATGTGTTCTAAGTCACTTTTTAATTAATACATAAAACGTATTAATGTAGGTAGAGTTTCAACAAGATAATGAATGAATTTGAGATCCCATTAGTTAAATGAGATCATAAATATTTAAGATATGAAAGGTTAGTTAATAAAAAACTTAAAAGAAAGAACTCTAAAGTTTCAATCGGTATTAGTTTGTGGAAATTATAATCTTCTTTTTTAGGAGTAATTCAAGACAAGTAAAGATGGCATATATATAACTAGGTCATATAATTAAAGGAATACACATGAAAATGTTAGAACAATATGGCGTCAAAGTCGATATAGATTCATAGTACATACTTGTTTGGGTGAATCCAAAATCAAAGGTATGAGTATTAATTTATATTAAGGTTGATTAAATAATATCATACAAAATATTATTATGTTGGTTATTGGTGAGAAATAATGTAATATGGGTGAACTAATTAAGTTTACCAAACTTAACGTATTGATTTGTAAAAGGATATATTAAACTTGTGAAAGTAAGTATAAGGTTCTTACAAGTCACATTTGTTGTTGTGATTAATTAGTGGTCACTCCACTTACCTTACCAATGTCATCTCATTGCATTTGTAAGCAATAATATTTAGTTCAAAAAATGTTGAATAAAATTAAATTAGTTGTTTATTATTTTTAAAAATGCCAACAAATTTTGTTCTTTATTTATATTTTTAAGAGATTTGATTGAAAAAGGAAAATACCAACTCCCTAATATAAAAAGGTAATATGAATAAGACTTAAAATAATATATTTTGTTTAATAATTGGAAAAACGTAGAGAACACCCCTTTGAAGAAATTACAACCCAACAAGAAACCATTTTTCAAAAGAAACATTATAATAATAGAAAACAGTTTAGATTTTCATCATTTTTTATTCTTTTTTCTTTTTGTCATATTTAATTTATGTTCATTTTAATTATTTTTTCCTAAAAAGGATAGAAAGACACTCTCACTCAACTTTATTCTATAGTTGTAAAACATATTTTCATACACAAATTATTAATATTTAAATGATAAAACTACAAGTAATGATGTTGGAACACAAAGTTTCCAGTTTAAATAAGCAGAAAAATAACCAAAAATTAATAAAAATATAAGAATTTACGTAGACAAAAATTTAGAAATGGAAATAGAGAAGTAAGGGTTAAAATAATTTGTAGGCAGTAATAGAAAGAATATGAATAATTAAAAAAAAAATGATATGAATGTGGACGAGAAGTATGATGATAAGGCCACGTTTGGAAGTGCTTACCGACTTTATAATATATAATATATATTATAATTAGAAACACTTTTGGCTTTGGTTGCATTTCCCCAATCTTAGTTGTAATTAATTTTTGTCTTTTTGTGACATAGGAAATGTATTTGGTTCTTAATTATTTGAAAGAAAGAAAGAGAGGAAGAAAACAAACCATTTTCTTTCCCAAATCTATGGTCCAATTTCCATTTTTCATGAATCCACTTTCCTTTTTCATTCTCTGGTTTCATCCATTTAAAAGCCATCTTTTGGATTTATTTTCCCTCTTTTACCATTTTTTTTCAACTTCAAGTTTGGTGTCTAATCAATTTTCATTATTAGCTTTCTATTAAACTTTTAAGGTTTGTTTTAAATTATCTAATTATGTATGTAAAAAGTTCAATAAATATGAAATTTTAGAGATCTAGACAAAATTTTAGTAAAGAAAATGAACGACAAAATTTAATATTCCTTATAAATATATAGAAAATGTATAAAATTAAAAGTTTAAAGGGCGACTAAATCTAAAATTGAAAATTAGGGTTTATTAAATTTGTAATTGTAGAGTTATAAAGGTTAGTGAATGTGAAATTTGGATGATGGTATATAAATATAGTTACAAACTAATAAATTGAAACAAATAAAACCACAAGCATATATTGTATCACATAAGGAGACATGATCATATGATAGGGTTAGTTAGATGGATTAAAATAAGGTTAAATAGTTTTAATTGGAGCAAAAATTAAACATGATAGAGTTAGTAGCTAGGTAATTATTATATTTACCATTATTTGTTTCTTTCATCTTCTCAATACATCTCTTTAAGATGTGGATTGCATATCGCCACGACATTCTCTTTTTTAAAATATTACATTACATATAACTACGAGATTGTTCAAATCTATCTTTTATAATATATGTATTGTTAGGTCCACACACAAAGTTCTATACGTAACCTACTGATATGAGGCGGGGAGAAATAATATTATAATCAAATACCTCTAATAAAAAAGAGCTCAAGTTGTCATGTAATTAGGGTAAAAATTTTTTTGTTGGAATATAACATGAAAACAAATATGAAGTATGAAACAATAAATTAAAAAATTATATATGATTTTGTTTAAAATCTTTACATAAAAAAAAAAATTTAAGGATGTCTAATAACCATTTTAGTTTTATTAAGCTAAAAAAATAATAGTTTAATACAACACAACACACCAAAGATTATAATAGTAGTAATGTACGATAAACAAATTTATCTTATAAGAATCATTTTTTTGGTCTCGACATGAAATTATTGAAAATAAAATTATATGAAAATTCAAAATCTTATATTAGTAAAAAAAAAAATGGTTAAAAGTTTACTTTACTCAATTTGATAGTTATTGAATAAATTAAACTTTTTAGACTATGTAATTTGATTCTCTATTTTCCATCTTTATATTTTAAATAAGGTTTTACTTCACATGTGAACTCATAAATATTAATATAAGATTTAGCATTTCAAAATATAACGTGACACATAAGTCAGAGATTATTTAGATCTCCAATTTACAGGGCCTATACTTTGGGTCCAAAGCACGAGTAGCCTATGTAAGCTATTGATATTAAATAAAAAGAAATAATATTATAATCAAATACTTTTTATAAAAAAAAAAAACTCAAGTTGTGATGTTAAGTTAAATTTGTGGTTTAGATATAAAGCATGAAATTCATTTAAATACACTACTACTATATAGTACTATGAGATAGAAAGAAAAACAATATTTTATTGCATCATATTTAAATCAATACTTTAACCCTAAAATTTAAAGTAAATTTATTATTACTTTTCAACTATTATTACCTCAAAAAATAAATAGTCAATGCCTTTTTCACAAAATATTTTCCTAAAAACATGGACAATTTTTTAAAATAATTTCCACACTACCCTTGAATTCACTATTTTTTTTTTCTTATAAAAAAAGGTAACATATTAAATTTGAAATGTGGGTTCATGATTGTATCTAATTATATAGTTGAAATTTGAAAAGGTTTCACTAATTTAATTACTTGTTATTGTTAATATTAAATTAATTGGTTCAAAATTGTTGTTAGTGACAAAAGAAGAATGGGGTGACGTAAGCTTCTCAATCTCTAATTTTGCTCTATAAGGCTTTGTATCCCATTGTACGGACATTGATACAGATGACGTCATCCAAATATTTTAAATACCACTTCATCAATATCTTTTATTTTTTAAATCTATGATCATTTCAATTATTTTAAAATTAAATGTTACTGTTTTTTTTTTCTTTTTTTGTTATTGCTAAATTATATTTGACTTTTGATTAATTAAAGAAATTGCTTTAGCTACACTACCAAGTTAGTATAAAATTATTCACTAATTACACAATGAGCGTCCTTTTAATATTAGACTAAAACCAAAATTTTAATTTATTTCCTACTTTTTTATTAACGTAAAAATCATGAGTAAATTAAAATAGGGGTTTCTTAAAAAAAGGATTAATATAAATAATTTGACTTCAAAATTAATATATATATATAACTGTTGAATAGAAAAAATTTAGACTAATCATAAATTGTCATATCATTTATTAAACTAATTATAAAAAGTACAAATAATTAAATTTTAGACTAATTAAAATAATTGATATGTGACCCAAATTAAAATTGAAAATATAAATTGGTCTAGTCTGATAATGTCACATGTTTTCATCATAACCACAATTATTTTGGTTCAATTAAATATTATTTACTTAGATTAAGTTCAATTGAGCTAAAAAATAATTTTAATTGAGCTCAAAGGCTAAATATGACCTAAATCATGTGGTTGAGCCAATGGGTTTGGTCCATAGACCAACTAGACTCAAGCTCATAAAACCCACCAGAAAACTCTATAAATAGAAGAGTTCTCCTCATAAGGGTTGAAATTTTTTGACTCCATACAGTCTAGAGAAAATTCTTCCAATAACTAGAAGACTCCCTAATTTCTGAAGTCGACCGCGCTCGAAGATTGAAGCTCTTTTGAATATACAAGCTTTTTTCTTTTTTTAAGACTCCAACTTCAAGAACATCACGTGCTCTGTTTTCTCCAAATCAAGCGTAAGCGTCCAATCGATAGAGAATTAGATGATCAAATTCTAAAGATCGAACCACATTACATCAAATCAACGAAAATACAACATCAACTCAAGTTCAACTCCACGAATTAAATTTCTTCGAAAATCTCGTGCGAACAATAACCATCGTAAAATTAGGTACATAGATGATAATTTAGATATTTAAAAAAGTGACTCATTTTAAAACTATTATAAATATGACTTTTGAGAATATTTCTCATAGGCACCATTTTAGAAGAATGAACAATAGGTCAACGAAGAAACGGTAAATATATACATATACACGTTATGAGTTAGGTGAATTTTTTTTTTACAATATATTATTAATTAGACTAATTTATAATTTAAATAAACTCTTTCAATGGTATTAAATAAATATCTGTCAAGTACTAGAGGTGGCGAGTAGAGTTATTGATACATACATACATATATATTTAACTTTAAAATATCACTTAATATTAAACAAAATAAACATCACTTAATATTGACAGTATCATATTAAATAAAAATTTTGATTAAAAAATATTAGACATCACTAAAAAAAAATTAAATTTTCAGTACCTTATAAACAAATCGCAAAGTAATATTTAAATATTAGGAAAGACTAAAAACAATCATAAATTTTTATTTTAAAAAATGGATTATTTAATTACACAAGGCGTAAAAAACGTGATAATTTTATAAACATAAATAAGATGAATTTGACCATAAAGAAATTATATATATATATATATAGTTAATTAGATGGTAATTAAGATTATAAGAAGAAAAATTTCAAAGATAGTAAATGGTCGCATTAAGTTGGCTAAACTGCCCTCTCTGACTTTATATTAAATTTTATTATAATGTTTTTTCTTTCATCTTTGATTTATTTTTAATTTTCTGCTTTGATGTCTCTTTCTTTTAAAAAGTTGAATAAAACAAGGAATAAAATATATATATTTCTTCCATAGGTTGAATTGGAAACCTTGAAACCGCTTTTAAAGATTAGCGGTATTGTTGACTTTAGTTGTCAAAGTCCTTTTAGGATCACAAAACCTTATTTTATAACATTTTTTTATTTTAACTATTAAATTCCACTTAAAAGCTACAAATAAGTAATATATATTAAATGCCCAAATTTGCTTTTGCCCATTTTTTATTGGGTAAGAAAGTTTGTTTTAAAGCTTGATTTATTTTTATATATAACACCTGCCTAAATTGTATACATTTTAACCCTTGTATTCGTTATTTTTCTTTTATTATGATTATAATCTTATAAGTTTAACTCAATTGATATATGTATATAGTTCATATTTAATTATATTTAAAAAATAATTTTATAATTGTCTACGTGGTTGTTATAATTATCAAGTGATTTTATGTTTATGCAACAATGAATGACTAGTGATATTAATTTTCTATTAATTGGCTAGACTTTGTAATAATCTAATGACATTTAACTAAATAATATATTGAATTGAACTAAAACTACATCGACTAAATCAAAACTCTCAAGAAACTACTTGTTGTGACGCGTGAATGAATTTTGATATGACAAAAATCAAAATAAAATAAGATTTGATCTAGCTTGTTTGAAAGTTATGGTTAACATTACGTAGGTGAATATTAAGTATGTTTTTTTGCTATCTAAAATTTGTTATTGATAATGCTAATTACTAATTTCAATCCATTTAATGGAGAAAAAATTTGAAGCTGCATTCTCTCACCATGTTCAATTTAGCTAATTTTGTTAATTGACTATATTAATTAGATTAAGTTTCTACTAATTATTCAAATCATAAAATAAAAAATAAACAAGATTTTCAAATATAGTAAAATTGAACCATTTGCATAAAATCTATCCGAGGGACGAAAATTTTATAAATATTTTTACTAATCATATTTTTAAGAACAAAGTCTTAGTAATTTCACCATAAATAAATAATTATATTTTCCACTAAAGCAACATAAACACAGGAGGGAAATTACATTTTTGCCCTTGTCGATTTGATTCGATCTCTGTGGATATAAATTTTCGCTCAAATATAAAATTCTACCGAGAGAAAATAAATAACAAAAGTGTACTTTTTTTCAATTTTAATAATTTTAACCTTTCCTAAAAATAATTTATTAATTTTAATTTAAGTAAGACATGACGATACTTATCGATATTTGTGAAAAATATTAAAATAAGTTCAATAAAAAAACATTAATATTAAAGTGATTTTTCAGATAAATTTTTATTTTATTTTCAATTTTATTGAATTAAAAGTTTTTTTTGTTTTGCTGAAGTTTTATGTTTCTTGAAATACTCGTTTCTAAAATTTTCCATTTAAAACGTAATATCAGTTTATCAATATTAATTTATGTTTAGAGTCCCTTTCTTCGATTTAAAGTCGAAAAAGTTGACACATTAGAGTAATTACTATAACATAATTAATTAAACTATGCTGGAAATTAAAGAAAAAAAAGTATAATATATATATAAAGATATTAAAATGAAATTGAACGAATAAAAATTTCATGTAGGTACTATATAAGATTTAAAAAAGACTTTGTGTTATAACATTATTATTAATTATATAAACTAGTTGGCCCTTTCAATGAATGCCCAATTTGTTCATAATAACTTTAGTTGACTTGTAATTTTAAAGTCAACACCTAGTTGTTATAGTGAGTATGTATATATATATATATATATGCTAACAAACATTATGCCCTTTCCTTTAATTAATCCCACTTTAATTAATAATACTTAAAATAAGACTCTACTTTTGTTTTCACTTCTATATCTATTAAATCTCAATTGTAAATTCCCGTGTCTTTTGTGGAGTTGATATTACTTTTATTGTAACATTTGTGAATTTGAATCAAATAATATTCAACACGTTAACATAATAATTAAACATTGCTTTTAGAAATGTACATGTTAAAATTTGTTTCATTTCGGTGACCCTAATTGAAATTATGTTGAGTTAATACATATATTTATAGTTTTATTTAATACTTAATTGGTGCAATTAGTTCTTCAAGTTTTCAACTAACTATTTTACATTTTCATGCAAGCTATGAGCACTTTTATGACTAAACCAATACTCCTTTTCTTTTCTTTAGGGAAATAGTACTTCTATGTTAAATGCTTTTCTCAAGCTTTATTTATATATTTTAATGTTATTTTCAACCCCTTTTATCTACTTCCCCGATATTTTCATGGATTGGTTTGACCATCTTTTTAGTTAACCACAATGAATTTTGTTTAATTAATTGATTTTACTAGTTGAATTTTTACGTCGTTTTAAAACATAACATGTACACGATATTTTTTTAGAGAAATACATAAATACAATATAAATATAATCTGACTAAACTACTTTAAGCCAAGGTGTTAAATTTGACAAACTATAAGAGGAAAAAACCAAAAAAGAAAGGTAGAGATAGGAAATAATTAGTGATATTATTGTAGCATTGATTCTGGTTTAGGTAATCTTCTTGGGCATAATGAATGGAAGGGATTGAGAAGTATTGACTTTAAAAATGGGAACTCGGAGGGTGACTCGCCGAGTTAGATAATATTTGGATGTATACAAAGCATCAATGTCCTTATCCATTTTGAGAAGGCATATTTCATTTTCAAACTTTATGAGAAAGTAAAGACTTTTTCTTTTTCTTTATACAAGAAAATTTCTAAGCATATTGTTGTACAAGCCAAGTCGGCTAGGGCAAATTTATTAGGAGTATCATTTAATTCAAAATATCTCCTTTTTTTTTTTTCAGTCTTATCCTTCTATTTTCGTCGTTTTTGTCTTTTACTGTAAAGTCGTGTTCATACGAGATAATTTCGAGTATTATTATTGTATATGATTTTCATTCATAACTTACTATAAATTAAAGCGCATTTAAGAATAATGTGGAGTTCATGAAATAAATGAATATTAAATTAATAAATCATTTGATGACTTATCAAATAATGAATGGAAGTAGTATGTACTACGATAGTATTATATATATCTTTTTTAATTTATTTTTTCAATTACGTCTTGTCTTGTGCATGTGTGTTAAGATTATATAATCTAGTAGCCTATTATCTATGAGATGTAACAAAAAAATTAATGTGACGAGTTAGTGCAATCATGATAGTATTGAATTGTTTTATTTATGGTTGTGTTTCACAAATGCATGAGTTTAATATTGTCCTAATAAGTGAATTGATATTAGCTTGTGATTTATCATCATTTGGTCCGATTTGTTTTTTTAACCAAATCGCCATCGAACGACAATGATTGGTATAGTGAATGATGAAACTGACATCGACCATTGATGAGTAAATGTCAGTCGGTTAGTTTAACACTTTTTTGGAATTTCTAGATTTGAAACTTTTCCAAATCAACACCGACTGTATTCTCAGTTTGGTTAGTTGATTCAGTTTTTCAATTTATCATGTTTTCTTAATTGATATTTTTATTTTATTATATTGTAAAGACATGTTTCTAAAACATAAATAATAAGCAAGAAGAAAATTAGTAGTGTATATATTATAGATATTTAAACATAGGTTAAAATATTTATTTATTTTATGAATAAAATTCGCAAAAATCCAAATCTATCAAATAATATCTTAAAATTCTACAATTCAACTTTATGGACTTTTAAAATCACTACATGATTAAAATTAAATGCTCAGTAGCTTATTCTTCAAAATAGTAATAATAATAATAATAATATTAAATGTGTTTGGGTTATTACCGAAGTAAAAATAATTACTCAGCTTAAATACTGCAATTAAGACATTAAGAAATTCTTTTAGTTTTATTTTATCCAAACTACGGATATTACACAAATTTCTCTTCCTCTTCTTCTTCTTTTTTTCTTTTCATTTGTAATATTACTAAAGACGATACCCGAACTTAATACATAATAATTATATGAATAAATAAATGTATTAACATCAAACTTCATAGTTCCAAATATTGTTTATTAGTTGAAGTGTTTAATTTAATACATTAGCCACTCAAATTCACGAGAATGTCTTACTAAAAATTCAATAATCATAAATTTTAATTCTTTTAAGTATTCATAAATCTAATAATGACGTTTTTCTTATAAAATGAATAAATAGATAAATAAATCGAACGCGGTATATTTTAATTTAATTTTTTATTTATAATAAAACTATGTCAAAAAGCACGAGGGGGCGGAGAATGACCATTTTGGTCAACGAAAATATGATGTCACGGAGTAGATTCCCTCTCAATGTGTTGGCATTTTTCGTAATTAACTTTAGATTTCAAGGGTATTCATCAAACCTTAACCTGTTAAATATATTCACAGGTGGCTCTAAAGGATATCGCCATTTTCTTCTTTCTTCTTTTCTTCAACTGATAGTGGAGCTTCTTCAGTTTATGAATTCATCAATCAATTTGCTTCTGTTTTTCTCTCATTCAATTCATTTCTTTACCTTTGGAACTGTCTTTTGTTTGAATCTTACAACTTTATGAGGTGAGAAGATCATTTGGAAATGGATTGAATATGGTTTTTTGTTCTTGGATTATGCTCACTCTTGTGTTTTTTTTCTATGCTGTGTTTGCAGAGTTGGAGTTTGGTTCTGTTGAATTCATCTTACTTCTCATCTGGGTTTCATTTGAAAACAGTTTTTTAGTGGATTGGAATTTTGTTGAACGGTTTAGAGACAGTATGAGTTTGCTTTACAGTACGAATTTCAAATTCTCCAACGACGAAATGAAGAAATACCCTGATTTTATGGATTGTGATTCGACGAACAACCATCATTCTCAACAAGAACACAATAATTCTGGTGGTCTTATGCGTTATTGCTCTGCTCCGACCTCTCTGTTTGCGAGTCTCGTCGATGGAACTGAAGGTTTTAATTCCAGCAACAATGGCGGTGGGACCCGTGAGGATTACCGGTTTATTCGATCTTCTAGCCCTGAGGTGGAAGTTATTTTGTCGAGGTTTATGGCGTCGTGTAATGGACAATTTGATTCGGGATCTGGTGAGAGGACGGTGAAGGAAGAAACAGGGGAATCGGTTCAACAACAAAACGGGTTCTGTAATCAATCATCTTCAATGGTTAATACGAGTTCGGTTGATTCTGGTGGTAGAGCTCCGGTTGGGAACTCGTATGGTGTTATGAATTCTTCGAATTTTGATAACTCGATGCAATCGCAATTGGGTGCGAGGAATTGTTCTAATCTTTTTAGGCAAAGTAGCTCTCCTGCTGGATTTTTCTCCCATTTGACTGCTGAAAATGGTAATATTTCTTTAACTGAAATCCCCTTTTTGCTTTTGGTTTTTGTTTTCTCAAATTAAAAGGGTGTAGGCTACATGGTGTAGTCAACCTGATTGGTTAAAAAAATTTCAGCTCCAATATTTGTAAAGTCCTTTGCTCCCATTAATTGAACTTTAGTTGTTTTTCTTTGGACTTCTGTTACAAAAAAATTTAGATATTATTTTGTTTGATTGGAGATGCCTCTGTTTTTGTAGGCTTTCCTTTGTTCTTGTATTCGTTTGTTTACTCGTATAAAAGAAAATTCAGAATATGGTTTTTATTTTCCCTTTTTGTGAAAAGAAAAAAGGATTGCTTCTTCATCTTCATAGCCAACACAGTTCAACTTACATATATATGTTAACGACGGAGAGCTTTGTGGTTAAAGCTGAAACTGATAATTTAGATCAGATTCTTTCATGATTTAGATAGTGTAGATTGAATAGCTTTTTCGTTGAGTCACTTCTTAACAGGACTACCTCTTGTTAACTTGCAGGCAATACAACAAGGGAGGTCGACAAGTTTGGGACTTGCAACAGGAAAGATGTAGATGCTGCTTATCCATCTACTCGGATTGGTAGTCAGATGAACTTATCCGGCCATTCTTTTGGCTCAAGCCACATGCCTCCAATCGCGGAAGAGGAGAATAAAAGCATAGGCATTGTCGGTAGCTCTCGCCATCGTCAGAAAGCCAACAGCGGTGATCGACTTCCGACCGACGATTTCCTCAATAGTTCTTGGGATAACTCTGCAATGAGGGACACAAAGAGAGGGAGAGATAACAATGGGCGTGCATTTGCAACTTCGATTGTGCTTGAAACTCAGGTACAACATGATGAGAGTACCTGCCAAGTCTTTTCTGATTAATAATGTGCTTTGCGATACGGTTTGGCGTAACAAGTTTTTCTTCAGCAGAATGCTGATTCTGGAAATAACATTCGTGGATTGGCTCATCATTTGAGTTTACCTATAAGTTTCAATAAGGATCCGGTAGAGAAATTTTTACGATTTCAAGAGCCTGTTCCTCATCAAATTCGAGCAAAAAGAGGATGTGCCACACACCCGCGAAGCATTGCAGAGCGGGTAGATCCTCTCTTCTTTCAATCAACCTCTCATTGTCCTTAACTGATTAACTCTAATGTAAACTCATCAAATTCTTAATCTCCTAATGCTCAAATTATCAGATGAGAAGAACACGGATTAGTGAGAGAATGAAAAAACTGCAAGAGCTTTTTCCTGACATGGACAAGGTAATTATCCTGAGCCTAGATGATAAATCTTGTTTATGTCGTAAAGTTTACAATGTTTAAAGACTAAAATAGTTCGATTGCTCAATCTTTCTTTGCAGCAGACAAGCACAGCTGATATGTTAGAGTTGGCCGTTGAATACATTAAAGGGCTGCAGAGACAGGTCAAGGTAACCTCCAAAAGCAACCTAAAGTTCATAAAATCACATGAAGATCCAGCCAATACCTTTTACTCACAAGAATCACCTTTCTTTTCGTGCAGACTCTCACAGATACGAAAGCGAAATGCACTTGCTCATGCTCGAGTCAATAACAAGAAGCCATAAAGAAAGCAACACCTATCTTTTAGTTTGATTTTGATCTGTACAGAAAGCAGGCAACACCTATCTTTTCAGCTCTAAGGAAGAAAGATGCAAGAAAGAACAATACAACGTTGTCTACTTTGTTTAGAACTCATAGAATTTTAGGAAATTGTCTGTGTAATAGAAACTCTTGTAAGTTAAAATAGTTCAATGTAAGATCCAAATCATGGCTCACTCACTCAACAAAATCCAATTGAATAGTTCGCTTTCTGGCATGTAAATGTGCTGCTTCCATCATCATATGCATAACTATAAGCCAATGGACAAGCTAACTTGAATGCTTTCGAATAAACTGTCGGCTTACACGTCTTCGGGGTACTGTATACCCCCGTGCAGCAATACTCTGGCTTGTTGAAAGCCAAGCATGCACTCTTACAAGCAATGACCGTATCATTCTTCTTCATCTCCAAACCATCAGGGCAATGCTGATTCAAATCTGTCAGGCATTTCACCGTTTGGCAAGCACTTGATCCACCAGACGGAGCTATCGAAATTGGAATGTTATAGCCATCAACAAGGCTAACATCATAAAAATCTAAAGGACTGTCTAAGGTGAACTCTGTAAGTGTGGCAGGTGGGACACCACCCGCCCCTGCACATTCGAGTACGCCACCACAGTCACCAGTTTCGCACGTTCCTTTGCCAGAGACATCAAAGGAACATCCACGTCGACCCCAGAATCGTCCGGACCATCCTGTAGGCGCATTGATCGTTACGGTCTCGCCAGGCTTAAGCTGAAATCCACCATTCATCAGTTGAGGCCTCCCAGCTCCTGGTTGGATTCCTGGCCATATTATGTCATTACATTTATTCTCCAAAGTGAAAACTGCAGCATCATTGCCTGAAAAGGAAAACCATGCATCAGAACACAAAGAGAAAGAAAGGAAAAGAGAGAGATTTGTGTTTGGTACCCAAGAAAAAGCACAAAGGCAGAATGACAAACAAGAACTCCATGACAGCAGGAAAAAATAGGAACGTTGGATTATGAATATTGGGTTTTAAAGACGGGCAAACAGACACAACTTTCTGACCCAGAAGAAATCCAACAACTTGTCACATGAGGATGATTTTTACGACTTGATATGTTACCAAAATTGGATGGAAAAAACGATATGTTTGGTAAGTGAGTGATTGAAAAAAAAAAAAAAAACTGGTATTAAATTCACTTATATTTGACCACAAGGCCAGACAGTAAAAACAAATATGGTAATTTCAGCATTTATGGGTATGGTTAAGCTATCGAAAATGGGGAAAAGAGAAATATTTCAATGGTCTAAAGCTTACTATCTACAAGAATCATGTGATAATTAATGGTGGGAAAATTTCCAATCATGTTTTTACTGCAATGGGTGCCCAATTTTAATTTTTATTACTTGGACAGTATTGCTTTTTAGTAAATAATGAGAGTATTAAGTACATATTAGCAATTGGTTAAGAGTTTGTTTAGAGGAGTTTTGAATCATAATGTTAAAGCTAATATCAAATTAGCTCACTTGTTTTGATATTAAAAAAATACAAATATAGTAGATATTTGTATTTGTGTATTTTAGATTCCATATGTTTTGTTACATATATTTTTAAAAGATTTGGACAACAAAAGATGAGGTGAGTTATGAATCATCATTTAATTCATGGTTATAGAATAAATGAAATTTTACATGCTTAAGTAATTGGTTTTGAGTCACAAAAAAGCAAAAAATGAAGACAAATGAAAACCGTCAACTTTAAATGATTTTTGGATTCATATGAAAATTTTCCCTTTTTCTCAGGGCTAACAAACTAAACTAAACTAAACATTGGAGTATTTATATTGTAATTTGAAATTTTTATAAATGATGTCTAGGGATCAATTAAAGTCATCTAATTTTGGAGTATATCAAAAATGTTATGAACTATGAAGGTATTATTATTTTCCTAAAATAAAACATTGGGTTTAATTAGGCCTTGAAATGAGGAATGTGATGGTTGTTGACCCAATTGGGGAAGTCATCCCAAGTATAAAAACACAAGGCCTTGGGCCATAGCCCTACTTCTACTTGTTAATTGTTGGGCCACTTAAGCACTTTGTTATCCTATTATTATCAACTTATTGTAATGACTAATTGACTAATTAGAGTAGTATTTTAAATAAAAATTATAGTAAATACCACCCTTTAGGAAATAAACTATAAAAAATAAACAAACATAGTACAATAATGATAAAATATTTGTAAAAATAGCAAATATTTGACCAATTAAATAGTAAAAGTTTTTAGAATGTCAAGTCTGTTCTTCAATTGATACTATTAATAGAAGTTATCACTAGTAACCGATAGCAACTGATAGTACTTTTTTCGAATTGAAATCTATTGTTAACAGCATCTACCAGTGATAGCAATTACTATCAATGATAGTTTTCAATTTCAAAAAATCGAAAAGAAACTTGTAATGGTGGAAAATAGAGAGTTATCTCTTATAATAATTATTAGTGATAACAGCTGATAGCAGCAATCGGTGTGATAATATTTATCAGTGATAGCTTTAATTTGGAAAATTTAGGAAGCAACGATCAAAATAATGGATACACATTAATTTTTTGTCTTTTACTAATTTTTGTGCTATATGCAATTATTTTATCATTGTGTTACATATTTTACAATTTGTTGTTTAAATGTCACTTATGGAAGTGGCTCATTTTTTAACTTAATACTTAAGTGTATAAGAACGTTGTTAAAGAATTGTAAATATAACAAAATCTATAAAATTTTAACAATGATACAGTCTATCACTTATATATTCAAAAACCTTGATATAAATTTTTCTATATATTGATTTTTTATTGTTGAAATTTTGATTACATAATTTCTCACATGAATTTTATATTTCGGAAGGAAACTTTATTTATTTATTTATTTTCAATTTTATTTTTGAAAGACTTTTTTTCTTCAAAATATTTGGAAAAGGCTGAAAAGTAGATTAGAAAAACAAACAAAACTATAGATGTGAGTAATATTAGTTCAATTTTGAAAATCCAAATTTAAAACACTATTCTCCTCTTTTTCTTCTTTAAAAACAAATGAATTTCTTTGTTCTTGTTATCCATCTAGGAGGTTTACAAAATAAAAATGATTGTAAATGAAAAACGGTTAAAAATATTTAAAAAAATATATAGTAAATTTTCAAATTTTATTAATAATAGAGACTAATATACTCTTTTTTTCTATATTGGTGTCTATGAGTGGTAAATCTGAATTGTAAATATTTTGTTTTTATTTGTTACACTTAAAAATACCCCAAATGTAAACCTATTTTCGAAAAATAAACCGTTTGCTAATCATTCGATTTTGTAAAGTCAAGCATATAAACGTTATTTCTATCCGTTATTCATTTAGGTTTTCAAAGTATAATCTTTTTTCTTTGGAGAAAAACCATAGTCATAATAATTAATACCTTTAGTTTTTTTAGAAAAAAATTATTTTGAAGCATTATATAGTTGAAGTCAAAGCAATATGGTAATTAAGAACTTGTTAAAAATTAAACAACGTTATAATATTAATTAGATAAATTAGTTTTTGACTCTTTGAATTAAACAAACTTAATCATATTTATATCAAATTCATTGCCCAAATTGATTGTAAACTATAAATTAAGAATTGTAAATGGTTAGAAATATGTGAAGGGTTTTGTTTAGTTGGTCTCAACAATTTGTTTGGTTAAAGACAAATTAGTAGATAAATTAAATTAAAACAAAGGAATAAACAAATCCAATTGGAAAAGAGACTTCTTCTATAAACAATTTATATTTTCATTATTGTGAGGCCATTGAAAATCATCATTATTTTTTTTATTTGAAATTACTCATTTTGTTTATCATTTTATTCAATCATACTAATATTCGTCTCGATAGGAATTAAATCATTACAAATTGTAAAATGCAGAAACTAATTTGCTATATTTTTGCTTCCTTTCATGATGATTCTTTGACTCGAAAACTGAACTTCTGACCAGATATATTATTCTTTTGAGTATTCGTTTTGGTTCAAAAGGTTGTTGTATGGCTGCTAACAAAAGAAAAAATGTATTAATTAATTTATAGTGTATATGGCATGGTTCATAGAATAAAACTTGTGACATTGACCAAATAAAACTTTATAGATCTTCTAAAATAATAAACATATTCAAGTTGAAGTTATCATATAATTGATTTATGATTAGTATAGTTAGGTATAATTTCATTTTTTTTATTGTCTTGTTCAAGTTTGATACAGATAAAAATTTTGATGATATTAATTAGAAACTAATTGATAACATAGTCAAAATTTACTTTATTTTGATGGTAGAATCGCAAGAAAATTTTCAAAAGCAAAAGTCGTTAATTATATGTCTAACACACCTTTTTACTACACTCATAAATCCAAAAACATATCGCAAAGAATATTGCGAGAATTAGGACATAAATTTTACTTTGTTTTCTCACATTTCTGTTTTTTTTTTTTTTTGTTAATGTACTTTATAAAAACCAAATATATATTGGTATATGATCCATTTTTCACATTTAAAGTACTAAAAATGGTTGTTTTTCTTTTAGTAAAAAACTAAAATCAACATTGGAAGTACATGAACCTAAATTAATATTACAAATACAAAAAATAAAAAGCATTTAAAAAAAGTAATAGATTTATTTTTGTGAAGTAAAATATAAGCTAACAAACACATAAATATATAATTTATGAAGATTTATAGGCTTTGTTTGTTGTAATAAACAATGTTTGGAATCATTTAAATATGAAGTAGCAGCAATTACAACGAATAAGAAGCACCTAAATAATATTTTTTGGTCAATGCCCACACCACCACGACTTATTATTACTATTATTTTTTTTTTTCTTTTGAAGCAATATCATATGTGTATATATAAATTATTTCAATAGTGTGATATAATATTTATGAAAAGTTGGTAAAGTCAAGGTCAAACTTCCCACAAGAGTGAGAGGTTTAACTTTTTGTCATTAATTAATAAGTATGTGTGATGTATGATCCTTTTGATATTCCTTTTAATAAATTAAATTATGTTATGATAATGTTAAAAAGAAAAAGAAAAAAATTATTTATAATTTTAGGTAGTAGTGTGTGTGTCATAAATTTAGTGGTTATTCTTTGCTTAAGTAACTTTGTTTGAGATAAAAAAATTGAAGTTTAATTTTACAATACAAGGAAAATATTGTATAATAAAACAAACGGAATAACCTAACCCTAATTAATCAAATTGTGTAATTAGATCGTGTTAGTTATTAATTACATCTGGAATAGTGTTTTGAAATATTCTCAAGTTTAATTCCAACAATATATAACAAAACAAGCATTAATCTCAAACTTATAATTCTATGTTTTGTTTTTATTCTTAATTAAGATAATTTGTTCGAATAACTTTTCATTTTAGATTATGCATTTGTGGATATAAAACTACATGGTCTGTACATAATATATGCATCATTATGTGCACAAAATCATTCAAATTATTTGATAGCACTCTTTACTAACAATATAACAATTGGATTGTTGTGAATAAAAGAAGGTGATAAACAAACATAAAATAAGGTTGGATGAAGTTTTATATTTAAATCATTAGACAAATATTTATGTATGTAAAATTAAAAAGTTCAAAATTCATATCTTGCATATTTGTTTGATTTAGAATTATCTTGGTTCATCTCTTCAAATTTTAAGAAAGAATAAATTTTGCAAAATAATAAATAATAATCTTTCATATAGTTTCCAACAATTTTTATTTGTAGAAAAAAACACTATTTTTTTTCTTCAACCTCACAAGTGGTAATTAAAATAGAGAAGTAAACAATAAAATACACATTTTTTTTTTCTTTTCCTCTCTTAAAATAATATATCCAATATTAATTTTATATTTTAATCAGAAGCAAATGGGTTGAACTTCACAACCGGAACGCAATTGAGCGGGTGGTCCATGGGCAACCCGAGACCCGATCCGATTTCCATATTCGCCTTTTTCTCCTCTTTGCCATCCACTTTCCAGTCAAAGCATTGGACCATGGTGGCGATTACGACGGTGCTCGTGGTGAAAGCCAAGGTGGACCCGGGACAGCCGCGCCGTCCCCCGCCAAATGGAACGAAATTGAAATTTTGGCCCTTAATTTCGTACTGGATCTGCTTCATGCTCTCGCCTTCCTTGGCCTGTGATATGAATCTCTCCGGCCGGAACTCGTTGGGATCTTCCCAGGAATTGGGATCTCTCATAATGGCGAAGAGATTAACACCTACCATGGTGTTTTCCGGTATGTCGTAACCGTTGATTTTGCAGCTTTGTGGACAACTCCTCATCGCCACCGGCACCGCCGGGTACATTCTTAGACCTTCCTTCACCACCGCCTACACAATTTTCAGTTTACACTATTTAACTAAAAAAAAGAGACATTTTCACAAAAATTCAAATTATTTACAAAATAACTATCCAAACTGTTAGATGTGAAAATAGTATCAATCTTTTTTTAATAACCAATTTTTAAAATATCAAATCTTTTCAAACGAAAAAGTAAATTATTTGTTTTACTTAGTTTCCTCCATGATAGAGGCAGGATTTAAACCTTACTTGCAAGTAGGGCATATGGGGAACGTCATTTTCCTGAACAAGTCTCGAGTCTCCGACAACGGAGAGTATCTCTTCTCTTAGCTTTTTGAGCTCTTTTGGGTGGTTGATTAGCTCTGCAATTATCCATTGCATCACCTCCGTCGACGTTCCGGTCCCGCCGACGAAAAGATCCTACAAATTAAACACCTCAATTTAACAGACTAATCCAATAATAATGACAGATACACAAAACGACATTTGTTACAATTTAAACGCCATTTTCCTTCTCTTCCTTGCCGCCACCGGCCGGCAGATAATACACGTCCGACAATAATCAAATCATTGAATCAATCATCATTTGAAAATAACTAATATATTTCTAATGGTTTAAATATAGCATTTGAAAACAATTTAAGCAAAATAATAGCAATAACTATTTAAATTTATAGATTAAAACGATCTAAAATGTGAAGTGTATAAATTTGGCAACCCACTTTTTACAAATGAAGGCAACAACCTTTGAAATTATAAGTAATATTAAATATGTGAGTATAAAATACTAAGATTCCTTCCATAAATCTAATATGATCAACCATTAATGCTTCAAACTGAAATAAACATACTTTAATTTTTGTCAAAGTTCAAACTTTAAAGAAAACTAATTAAACCCCAGATCCATATTTTTCTCTTGTTCAAAGTATGATATTCCAAACCCCTTTTTTCTCTCTCTTTTGTTTTGATTAACAAAATGACAAGAAAAATTAAGGAAAATTTATTTATATAGAAAGGAAGCATTTCATGTGTCAATAAAAACAGAAAAATAGATGATGCAAATAAGTTATTAATAATGAGAAGAAAAAAACAAACTTACCAACAAGAAAGCCTTCACATTTGTTCTAGTAATCTTAAACTCCGCTTGACTATCTTGATGAACCTTCAAGATTATATCCATTAAATCTCTGTCTTCTCTGTCAAAACCTTCTACCTTCCCTCTCTCTTCATGTTGCTTTAATGCTTTTTCTAATATCGCATCGTACCTGTAAGAGTTGTCTCGTTATATTAGTCAAATACGTATATATGATCATACGATCAAAATGATCCAAGTTCTGTCCTTTGTACCTCATCGTCACGTCAATGGCTTGTTTTCCATACACCCAAAATGCCACCCTTTTCAGCGGCCATCCCACCACGTCGCCGAAGGCTACTTTTGCTCCAACCTCCATTGTATCTTTTACTAGTTGTCGAATCTTTTCGGATTCGTCACTGTCATCTGCGCATCTTATGCTCATCATCATCCTATTGAAATTTAAAAACAAAAAAGTTAAAATTTACTACAACTCATATCAACTTAGTTCTTTTAGTTCAAAAGTTGTTGTTTGTTCAAGTCATTCTCTTTGATCTATCGTGATAGACTATAGTGCGGATAGTTAATATCAACCTGCAAATGCTATTGTTGGTGAGTTTCATGAGCTCTGCACCAACATCAACGAGCTGGTTGTTGTTGGCAGCAGCCACCATTTTTCGCAAGAATCTCAAAACCTCTTCATACCGAACAGCCCGTGATCGTTCAACTTGTTTCGGAGCAAGAAGCTCGGTCATGGTGAGCTTCTTCATGAAACGCCAATAGTCACCGTAAGGAGCGGCGAAGAATCCCGAGCTGCCATAGGGGGTTTCGTCGCTGAAGGCAAACTTTGGACGAGAAGAAAAGGTGAGATCTTGAGTCTTAAAGACTTCGGTAGCGAGGGAAGCGGAGGAGACGACTATGCAACGGACAGCACCAAGTTGGAGGCAGAGAAGTGGGCCAAATTTGGAGGAGAGGGCAGTGAAGGACTTGTGGAGGGACGGGGAGAGGAGGTGGAGGTGGCCAAGAATAGGGATCGACGGGGGGCTCGGCGGGAGGCGGCGGAGATTGGAGGAGGTATTGGTGGTTTTTGATCTATGGAAAAAATATTGGAGGAGAAGAGTTGAGATGAAACAGATGATGAAATAGAGGATATAGGTGTTTGTTTCTGTCATATTTCTCTCTTTTCTTCTTGTTGTTATGAGTTGAGAAGTTGAGAAGTTGAGAAGTTGAGAGAGAGATGAGAATGAACTTAATGAAAGATGGAATCAATCAATTTTGTTGTGTCATTTCGTTTGAGAGCATTCCTTTCTTCTCTTTTATTTATAGAATTGATAAACTTTGGATCTCTCTCACCTATGTGATTTGAGATTCCAAATTAGTCTGTTGAATTTATACTCGAATTAATTTATTTAGTGACCAATTTATAGATGACATAATGAAAATATCGACTAACATTTTAAGACAATATTACATCTATGTATGTTAGCATGACAAATAATATTTAAAACTTTTAGAGAGATGAATAATATTTTAATCTACATAAAAAAAATAGTTATCAAAACCATATAGTTTTTTAACTTGTATCATACAGTTATTAGTGAGTAGTTTATTGAGGATCTCATTAAAAAAAATCAAAGAATTTCATTGTTTTTATAAGATAAATGATTTCGAGATGGTATCACATATTATCTATTAGTAATAGTTACAATTAGACGCTCAAACTTCTAAAAGTGTTAAATTTTCACTTTCAAAATTACAATAGTTGTAGAGATTGGACCCCCAAAATGATAAAAATCAAGTCTTCAAACTTATACAATTGTTACCATTCTTACAATTATGTACGTTTAAAGGTCTAATTTTGAACACTTATAAAAAAAAAGTTCAAAAATTTTCTATTTTTATATGATAGAGTATAATTGTAACTATCATCATACTTTAGTGGTGGCCTTTTTAATTTATCATAAATTTTCCACTTTGATCTAGATGTTAATATTAATGATATCAAGGGTTACAATCATGCATTATTATCGATCTTTTGTAGAATTTTTCTAGTTTGTAATTCTCATGTGCAACACGTTCTTTCTCTAGATGTTATTAAGTATATTTATGTCGATGCCTTATTATTTCTCCCCTATACTAATATTTATATCCCATGGGGATGTCTCTAGAGATGAATATTAATTATGCCTTGAAAAGTATATAATAGCTAGTAATGAAACATAACATAATTGAGGATCTATTGTTGTTTATTTGAATTAAATGATTTGATAAAGTGTCACATATTATTATTAGTTATTTTGTAACTTTTCAAAAGGCTTTTTTTTATTTAGTACAAAAGTATATATATTTTGAACAAAATGTTGAATCAAAATGCTTCCAAATGAAATTGGACTCGAAAACCACTTTTTTAGATAAATGGATGAGTTTATACTTAGTTGGCTAATAATAATAATAAGGATCGATTTTTTATTCTATTATTTATATAATTGGTCATTTAATTAAAATATGGAACTTATATATATTTCATAATATATAAAAAGTTCCAATAAAACTCCAATCATTTATTCACATTTTTGTAAACTCATTTATATTTGTGTAATTTTGAAAAGGAGTTAAATAATGTTGGTAATTCCAAAAAGAAAAATTGTTTTTCTTTTTCATAAAGTCAAAATTCAACTCTAAGAGATTTTACAATTCTTTCCACTCAAAACCTTATTTGACTCACAAGTCCATTTCTTTTATCTTTTTAATCTCTTTCTCAATAGAGAAAAAATTAATAAACTTTTAGGATTAAACTTTTAAAATATTATAATAATTTAGTTTAATTACATATTAATATTATTTAAGAATACGTAAAGAAAGAGAATCGAACAATATTTAACTTTTAGATTGACAGTACAAACACTATGTATGTTAACATAACACCATTATTAATCCAACTACAATCAAATCAATTATAATACATATCAAAAGCTTCACACGTTTGAACTATAATTTATATATCTAAAAACTATTCACACTAGGGAGAGATTTAAGGTAACTTGAAAATATTAAACTAAGGTAACTTAAACTTTCATTAGAACATAGTTTTAGACTAAAGACTAATGAAGTCAAATTTTAATACTTTATTCTATAAACCAAACTCACCTTTGGTATTTTAAATAATGTATTTCCTTAAAATAAATATGTAATTAAAAATGCTCACAATTGTGAGAGCCAAGGGTTGAAATTGAAAAATATATCTAATTAAGACAATTGTCTTTTTTTTTTAATTATGCAACATGAATATATATTTTTTATTTCATTCATACTAATTAAATTAATATAGTGTGTGTAAGCTCTATAAAATAATTCAATGTATTATTTAGTTTTGTCCTCATTCAATTTTTCCTTTCATTATTTCTATAAAAACTTAATTGTATAATTCTTACCAATGTATGAAGGCACCTCATGGGGAATAATATATAGAAAATAGCATTACCAATAAGTTATACAATTTATATTATGAATATGATTGTTAATGAAATTAAAATTTGTTTAGATAATTAGATCATAGTTTCAACTAAATTGGTTTAGTTTAGCCGTACGCTGACAGAGGAGAGATTCAATCTCTCACCTTAAAGCTGTATACATAAACATTTAATCTCATAAAAATTTTTATTCTTTCAGTAGGGAACAATGATTTGACCTGGTAACTAATAGTTATATTTTAATTCATTTATGCAATTTTAAATTTTTGTCTCTTTCTTTAATGTACTTAGTCATCGAAAACATAGATAAATTTATCATTACAAAACCTTCAATTTCAAATGTAATATCAATAAAAAAAAAATGAAATGGATCCATGAATGACATGTAACTATTAGACTAATGTTAATATTTTAGTTAAATCTAAAGTTTAGATGTTATTATTTTTTTTCTCTCCTTGACTTTGCCAACTAAAGCCCTTAATCTAAACTTTGATGTATGTATGTATCATAGAATAATTTCCCATCATTGTCACAAAAACTCATATATATAAGGTTTTTTTTATTTTCATAAAATATTTTCTACTTACCATTCAATTTTCCTATAAAATAAATTATGCAAAAGTTGTTGTGGACTTGTCCCTAAGTGCTACAAAATAATCAAATTAATTTCCTTAATTAAAACTACTGTGGATATATAGGTGCTTATATTTTAATGGGGGATATAGATAATTCTTTAATTATCATAATTAATATCATAACATAATGTGATATCCAAATGGAAAACACCAAAAACAATCACTTATCTCATTTAATTTTTCTTTTTCTAATTCAATTCTCTTTTTATTTTTCTTTTCTTCTTTTTTCTCTCATGATATCTACTTCTATATATTTTCCATAAATTTCCTTCAATCCTACTTAGTGTTTGTAGTCAATACTATTCAAATGCTTTGGAAATGTGGAGTCTTCCCTCTTCATTATGTCTACCATTATATAAATCTTCCAATTTAAATTTACTTCTTGGAGAAAATAAAATATCTTTAATGAAGTATTTTCCTATAAAAAATTTTACAACAAATGTCAAATATTTTATAACAGAAAATTCATTTTATCCTCCTATAGTTTTAAAATAATTGAATTATTAAATTAATATTTAGAAATATATAGACATGAATATTTTGCTATATTACCTATAAATCTAAGTTTCAATCCTTCTTTTTCTTCAAATTTTCCCATTTTAAGCTGCATTTTTTAAAATATGTGTGTATTGATAGTAAATTGGCCAATAACTTGGTAGTGAAACATATTAAAGAAAATCCCAATTTTCATGACTTACATAATAACTTGTATATTAAGTAAAATAAATTACTTTTGTTTTAGGAAAAAAAAATAAAAATAAATGGTCAGATCATGTTGCATTATTTAATTATAACAGCAATTAATTGACCATTACTAAAAAAAGTGTTCACAATTCACAATTCACAACTGGACCGGATCTCTTGCATTATTATTTTATATCTACATATTAGAATTATGCGTATGTGTATATGTGTATTCATAACTTAGCATGACATACTTGCACGAAATATGAAATGGAAATTTTTTATTATATTAAACAACAATAAGTTTAAATAATTGAAGCATAAGGAAAGTAAGGTATATTAAATTAATCATAAAAATAAAATTATGAAGAGAAAAAAGATATTCTGATTGTTCAAACTTAATGAAACAAAACATATAGAAAAGTAGGGCAATTATTGTTTGTTTGAGATCTACTTAATCATAAACACAAGTGCAAATGAACTTCTAATCATTTTTTTTATCATTAGCAAATTTGGTCAAATTTAGTTTTGATAATTAATTTATGATTAGAATGTAATGTATTAGCAAATTTGGTCGAATTTAGTCTTGATCATTTATAATTAGAATGTAATGTATATACTTTAATAAAAATTTCATAAATAATTCTTGTGGTGGTTATGAAGATTTTATCGAATTGTAGAAACTATTCATGAGGTTTTATTAAGCTATAAGAACTAAGTACTATCTTTTAAAATTATAGGATTAATCATAATACGAATTTGTTGATTGGATTAATTGTAATAGATCACTTTCAAATTATAGCCTCATCATTACTCTAAACTTTGAAAGTCTCCCTGCTTATAACCCATTTTAAATTGATGTTCTCATCATCGTTAATAATACCTTTTATTCGCTTTTTTAGTACACTTCATCATAGATATTGTTTTAGATAAATTTGGATGACATGCTTCCCATCTCTTCTAACTACAATTCAATAACGTTAATGAAGAAAATTTTGTCGTAAAATCCAATAAAGAAAAGAAATTATGTATTATCTAATAAAATTGTCAAATTATGACCAGAAATCTCAACGCCACATCTTCATATTTCACATCACTCACCAAACTAATCTTTCAACCAATGAGTCCATATGAAGCACCTCTAAGAATTTCTAAAGTCATTCTCATTCCAAAGTTGAAACAAACATATTTATTCTTACTTAAACATATATCCAACCATGACATCTATCTAAACATCATAAGCAGCTTTATTCATCATCTTCACACACCCCACCATCCTCCCAACTTCTAGAAACCTGCATTAGAAACCAAGAAAGAAAACCAAGTTTCTAAAGAATCTTTGACACAAAAACAACTAGAAAGATGTAGAGAGATCAAGAAGCAAGAAATAGTTACATGGCTCGAAATTTGCAGCGCATTTCTGAGGCAGAGACATGGCCAAGTTATAATCAACACCAGAAACAGGGGTAGCATCCAACAACGCACAAATACAGGACTGGCCTAAAGTTTTGATAGCATCGCAACAGACAAGACTTGGTGGTATAGGGTGGAATGGAGACAGTGAAGGCCTACAAGGAATTAGCTGAACAAGAGAGTAAATTAGACTGTTAGAACAGAACTTGGCTTTAGCTTGCCCTAGAAAGGATGTAATTGCCAATATGAACATCAGAAACTCCAGAGGCTTGAAGATTGCCTGTTTCATCTTTGAATACAGATAAAATTCTCAAGTTAAAATGAAGATTGAATATTCTATCTAGTGATGCTGCTTATATTGAGAGTAACTCATGCTTTTTTACACCATCTTCCTAACACAGTGCCCACTTGCAAATGCAATGTGCAACTTTTTGTTTCTCTTTCTAGCTATGTATTTTCTGAGGTTTATCTCTACTCTTCTTTTTATTATGGGTGTCAGAAATTGCAAAAATTGTGTTTATGTGTAGGTGAAACAGAAGAAAAGCACCTGGTTGGTGAAACAATGTGTCGAAGCAATACCTCTAAGTCCTGAGGAAGTCAAGAAAATCAATAGGTATACACATAAGGCATCCCAAAATTTTATATTCTAAACTAAAACTTTCATTAGAGATATCAATGAAACCTTCTAACAAGTGACTGTTCAGCCCAAGAACCGTCCAACCTTAGGCTTCAATCAATAACAGTCCCAATCTTCAAACACCAACAGACCAATGTAGTAAAACATCAGAGATTGTTGTTAACTAAAACTTGATTCACATTATCAAAATATAGGAACCGATGAAAGGGTAAAAGAGAATTGAACTTACGACTTCACTAGAACAACAACAAAACAATATTTACTCATACCATTTGAAAGCAACAAATTTAGATAGAGATAATAAATGTAAAGAGATAATTCATTTAGCAAACAGATTGTTGAGTCCCATATACATGTGACCTACGATATACTCATGGGACAGCATATCAAAACACAGTAGATTTACACCATAGACTTAATCTAGAGACAAAAAAAGCACTTAAAAAAGTAAAAAACTAAAAACACAATAATCAAGCCAATCCCTCTAGGCCCTTTCCCCTCTAATCCTCCTTGCCAATTGAATATCCTTAGGCATAATGGTTACCCTCTTAGCGTGAATAGCACAAAGATTCGTATCCTCGAACAGACCAACCAAATAGGCTTCGGCCGCCTCCTGAAGCGCCGCGACGGCACTGCTCTGGAACCTCAGATCGGTCTTGAAATCCTGAGCAATTTCACGAACTAAACGTTGAAACGGAAGCTTTCGGATCAGAAGCTCAGTGCTCTTCTGGTACTTCCTGATTTCACGAAGTGCAACGGTACCAGGACGGAAACGATGGGGCTTCTTCACTCCACCAGTAGCCGGAGCTGACTTCCTGGCAGCTTTGGTGGCCAATTGCTTTCTGGGGGCCTTGCCTCCGGTAGACTTCCTGGCGGTTTGCTTGGTGCGAGCCATTCGGGCAAATTAGTAGAGCAGAAATTGGAAGAATTGAATTCTGAAGTTTGAAGTTTCGATTGAGCGATGAAGAAACTTCGATGGTTTGGTGATGGAGATATAGGGTTTGCAAGAAGAAGAAAAGCGGGAGATTTTTAATTTTGGGGGAAATTTGGTGGGTTCGTTTCTTAGTTAGAGTGAAGAGAAACCGTTGGATGATAGCCATTTGGACGGTCAGATTACACGAATTGTTTTGTATCGAGGATTGCGATCCGTGCGGAAACTGATATTGCAATAATATTTTGCCACGTGGAAACTCCCGCCTTCTCTCAGTTACCTACCGCAGGGAAACCATTTAAACGCGCCATTTTCTAATTTAATTTTTGGGCCAAATTTTTAATAGCAAATTTTTAAATAATAAAAATATAACAAAACCTATCCCTTTTTTTTGTTTGTAATGAGCACTTTTTTTAATTTAAAATAAATTAAAATATTTATCAACTATGTCAAAATTTTGTATTCTATCAATGATAAAACTAATAAACTTCTATTAATGTCATTGATAGAAGCATATATGTGTCTATCAATGTTTATTATTGATAAAATCTGAAATTTTGTTATATGTTAATAAATATTTTGTCAAATTTGCTATTTTTTAAAATTCTTCTTTTTCTAATTTATATAAGTTTTTTTTTTAAATTTTGTAACTAGTTTGAACTTGGATATTCATACAAATCTTTCATCTCTTAATTAACATTTTCTTAACAAATTTTCTTAATTAGCATTTAAAATGATTATTTGATGTAATTTTTTTAATGTTTTTGTGCCGTGAATGATTAGCTTTTTTTCGTATATGACAAAATATACAGATAAAAATTTTAAATAAGAGAAATTTCAAAACCAAATACATCACTTTAGTAGCTAAAGTTAAGTGTCCTACTTCAACATTGTCTCAATAGCATTATGATCATCGAAAAAATCATCATCAATTGGCATAGGATTCTCGTTACCCCAATATTTGTACTAGAAGTAATGACTTCTATGCTGACCAAAAAAGTAAGTTTGGGCAACACTTACAACACGAATACCCCAAAAGAAAGCACTGACAACACAAAATATGAAGGGACATAGCCAATAAGCATCAACCACATTTGTGAAGAAAAAAAATGTTCTTTCAAGCATCGAAGCCTATAATAAATGACACAATGAGCAACCTCCAACACCTAATCAAATTTGAGCCCCTTTGTTTATTCACCCATCCATCAAACTTCGTTTTATTGCGTAACTTTTTCAATACAAGTTCGATCGAATTAGTCCAAGTAATTATTAACTAGCCAGCGGGTAGTTGCAAATAGTGTATATGATCAAGAAACTAAATTGGATAACCATTGTTATCTTGCAATTGGTTTCTCTTAAATTGGAGAACATGAAAACAAACATTCAAATGCTAAGCAAAATTTGTTGGAATAAATAGTATCCCTCATAAATAGTTGCTTCACTCAATTCAAATGGTCATAGAATAAGTTTTTGTTTCCATGATTATCTACTTCTCCAAAAATATATCTCTATTTTCAATTTTGTTAAAGTTTCAATATATTCACAAGGTTTCATTCATTAATATCATAAAAAGATGTTATTTTCAGAAGTTGCTTTTACAATTACTCTTCAACCTCCAACACAAGACTAAATAAAATTATCTTAAGTGAACAGCATGGATTCAATGAACTAAAACATATAATAGTTGTGTTTAATATGTTTTCCTACTTTGATACGTTTCTTATTTAGATAACAAAATTAAACACCAAATTAAACCTAATCGAAGAATCTAAATAATCTGCTCTTCTTCCAGTCAATCTTCATTTTATAGAACAACGTAAATAAGGCATTCAATAAGGGAATGCGAACAAAATAAGATTCAAACCCAAAATGGTGATTCATTCAGTAGGCAGATTCAAGATTCCCATATACATTCAACCTGAAGCAATCTAAAGTCCTAAACACCAAATGAACTCAAAAAAGATAAGAAAAGTCCCACCAAAGTAAATTAATCCACAACTTTATGCCCTTTCCCCTCGAATCCTCCTAGCCAATTGGATATCCTTAGGCATAATCGTAACTCTCTTGGCATGAATCGCACAAAGATTGGTGTCTTCGAACAAACCTACCAAGTAGGCCTCCGCGGCCTCCTGAAGTGCCGCCACGGCGCTGCTCTGAAACCTCAGATCGGTCTTGAAATCCTGAGCAATTTCGCGAACCAAACGTTGAAACGGAAGTTTCCGGATCAGAAGCTCAGTGCTCTTCTGGTACTTTCTGATTTCACGAAGAGCGACGGTTCCAGGACGGAAGCGATGTGGCTTCTTCACTCCACCGGTAGCCGGAGCTGACTTCCTGGCGGCTTTGGTGGCGAGCTGCTTCCTTGGAGCCTTGCCTCCGGTGGATTTTCTGGCTGTTTGCTTGGTGCGAGCCATTCGGGGAAATTGATTAGACAACAGTTGAAGAATTTGGAAGGGCGATCTGAGATTTTGGTTGTGATGATAGAAGAATTCAGAGGTGAAGAAATATATAAGGGCTGTGTTAAAAGGAAAGGCGGGAAGCTTTGAAATTTTCGGATTTTGGTACGCGATGGATGCCCGTCAGATTGTCAAAGTTTTGGACGGTTAAGATTTTATTTACTGGTTTATTTAGGATTCAATCTGTGGCAATGCTGAATAACCATTGGTGGTTTTCCACGTGTCGCACCTTTTTTAGCTAATCGCCGCGTTTTATGTTTATCGTAATCTTATTTTTTTTGGGGATAATGAGTTCTTAAATTACTTTATGATGATGGATTTAATTAGAATTAGTCTTAAAAAATAGTTTATACACTTTTTTTTTTTTTGTCACATCAAAACTTCTAAGTATTGATTTAATGGATTAGACCATGAGCTAAACTATAAAAGATAATAATAATAATTGTCATCTGTATGTTGTTATCAATGTTGAATTGTGTAAGTAAATTTGTATTATTGGAGAAAAAAGTTCAGCACGAGAAAATTGGTGTGGATCCTATGGTGTATGAACAACTCAAAGGTAAGAAGTAGTAGGGTAATTTAGGTGTGTATTCAACCAATTGATTTGGTTGTTAATATAGTTAATAAAATACAATAGACATTTTCGCACATAATTTTTCTTCTTTGATTTTTGAAACTGCAAAGTCAATACTAACTGTGTGGATATACCTATGTTTCAATTTATGTTTAAATGCATCATCCATTCAATTTCTTAACATTTTCTTCATTGATCGTTCGTTGAAAATTCAGATGGTTTATAATCATATTACGTTGAAGTCTTTCAGGGTTCTTTTTAGTTCCATCAGGCTCTAAATGGGTAATTTTGAGCTCACTCTAAATTAATACGTGTCATAACTTCATTAAATTCTCCTCATATTTCTTTGAACGTGGACTCCTCTCTCTCCTATCGCTCCCTTTTAAACTCTCGTAGGCTTGGGCTCTAATACGCTCTTCTCTAGTGGCTATCTTTCATACTCTCTCGAGCATAACTCACGTATGTTCCTCTCTTTTAATGCCACCTCTTTTGCTCTCTTAGGCTTGCTCCTTTCCTAGAGCTCCTTATAAGCTCCCTCCTACATATCCTTTGATAGTCTCCTAGCCTCCCATGGATCCCTTTGAGGTTCATTAGACCCTTCTCGTGGGTGATCAAAGCTTTCAAAGGCTGATTTTAGTTTTAAAACTTTGTTAGACTCTCCACGTGGATTAGGATTCTCTTAACTCTCATTGACTCATCTCGTAAAGATCCTCCTAGGCTCTCTCCACAAGTTTTCTAAGACTCCTAGAATTAGGTCCTCTGAGGTCTCATAGGGTCCTCAAAGCACTCTTAGGCTCTTTCCAAATGTCCCTTTGAACTCAATCTAAGTTCCACTAGGCTATTCTCATGGATTCTTCAATCTCTCAAAAAGTTACAAGTAGACCCTTTTCATTGGCACTCTTAAGCTTATATGAACTCTCATACATTATTAGGTAACTCAAATTTTGTTTTATATTTTCAAATTTAAACTAGTATTACATTAGATAGATAGTTTTGATTATGTTTTAAAAAAATATGCTTTATAATAGTGAAGATTAAACATTTATAAACCCACTTAGTAAGAAACTTGGAAAAATACGAAAACAATGGATTCAATAAAAAGAAAAGCCATCGTTCATGTTTTCATACATATGCTTGAAATCAGATTATAATTGACAATCATAGTTACCCACTGAGTATCATGTTAACTATAAACAATTATTAATCAATTTATAAGCTTGTATTATAATAAAAACAAGATATTTGTATTGAGAATATGTACTTTCTTTTACAAAACCTAGGTCATTATACCAGACACACATTTGTTCAACACAATGAATCTTAAAACATAAAAATAAAACATGTTATAAGCTCAATTGTTCTTGTTAAATTAAAACATAACACGTATTATATAACATCATCATTAACTACCTTGTTGATCATGGAGTAATTTTACAAGCATCTTATAGATTAGATAAGAAATAAATATTGAACCAACGATTATTATATAAGGCGTGTCTCTTAAGGGTATGAGCCGTCAATGTGACCCATATCCCAACACACAGAAATCAACCAAACAAAAGAAAATATCATAAATATCATGTGGTGGACAATGAATTAATGCCCATTATGAAATAACACAAGTCTATACAAATGAAACTAAAGTATCTCCACTATATGGCGTTCGTTTCTCGCCCAAATACTCCTACAAAACTTTCATATTGGTAAACCCATTACTATTTTCCTTCCCTTTCTAAAACTGGAGAATTTGCTACAACAAAATCGGGTTTTTGAGTGATTAAAGAATTAGTTTAGAATGTTGCATCTTCTTACCCAGATGCTCCAGCAGCCCTGCGTTTATCATCTTCTCCTTGCTCTTCCTTGGAGAATTCCTCGATTAGTTCACGCTGCCTTGGAGTAAGGGTCCTAAGGACGAAAACATAGTGCTATTTATGTAAAAATATCATCTACCAACAGATGTGCATGCTCTTTAAGTGCATACATCGCATTGCCTTCTATCAAAAAATGATAACAGACAAAACAATCCTGCTTGTATGCCAAATTAAGACTATTTGCCAAAGATGCAGAGATGGTTAAAACTCACGTTGGTATGCTGACATTGAAGTGCACATATTGGTCGCCGAATGAGTAAGAGTTTCTTGTTTTTATCCCTGCAAGACAACGTCAAGAGAATGGGTTAGTAGTTAGTAAAATACTTTCTGTGGATCATGATAGTCATCATCGGCATCAGCCAAACATCTGAGGGAGGATCCCAGTATAATTCAAACTATAGGAGTGAGGCTACATAGTCCATAGTTAGAAATCAATAGGTTGAGTGGTTGTAGTTAGAAACTAACACAAAGGAATTTGGCAAACGAATTAGGATTTAATTCTGATTTTGTAATATAATTCTTGTCACTCTTCAAGTACAATTCTAGAACGTTTGATATCTTAATACGGCTCCCACTTGTTAAAACCAAATATGCTCCCTTTGACCACTTGGGTAACTCAAAAAGCTGTTAGATATTGAACATAATCATGGCCACGCATCAGACTGAAAACGCTCCTCTTCGCAACTTAATCCTTGTCAAAGTAGTCGATATGACATTTCAACATTTCTCATCGTTTAATTTGAAAAAACAAAAAACAAAAACAAGACAGAATGGCATAAATGGCTGTTTCCAATGCCATTGAGAAGTCTAAAGAAATGCTATTGCCGAACAGAAATTGGTGATATTACCTTTCTTCTTCAGAACAACCTTTTGCCCAGGTTGAGTACCAGGACGGACCTAATAATTAAAAGTCAGTATAGTCAATCTGCCAATAAATCCACAAGAATGGTAATCCATGGTTATCAATATTAACATATTGCCAAACCTTTAGGACAACATCTCCCGTTAGAGTAGGAACCTGGACAGTGCCTCCCAATATAGCCTGCACGGAAACGATATATAACGTACAAGTGAATTTAAAATTTGATACAAGCAAGACAGCAGAAGACTTGAACCATATATATCATAAACAACCATGCCAAAATATCAT
Organism: Cucumis hystrix; assembly: GCA_025688845.1. Lineage (NCBI taxonomy): Eukaryota > Viridiplantae > Streptophyta > Magnoliopsida > Cucurbitales > Cucurbitaceae > Cucumis > Cucumis hystrix. Next base: position 24,206,398 of record CM046883.1, read on the forward strand.
GAAATGTGAACAAGTTAAATCTTCAAACGTATCCCTGAAAGGTTACTTAGAAATAACATCCTTCAACTTTTGGTATATCATTTAAAGGTTTACATTTTTAAATTGAAAAAAAAAACGAGCTTTCATCTAGAGAAATTAAATAAAGTTCCTAATTTTGTTGGCCATTTCTCTTTTAAAAGATGATTGCCATCATAAAACACTAAATGTTTTTCCCATGCAAAATTTTAAAACGGTCTCACAGAAAATTTCAAAAGCAACAGTTTATTGAATCAACAATCTTGTTTTAGACAATTACAACGTGGTTTAGGGTCATAGATGGAAGAAAATTCAAGCCCATCAGTACTGCAGCTACCAAATAGCAAGATTGTTGATAAAAAGGAAGGATATGGCCACAGATGTGGTCACTTCTTGATATTCAGAAACTAATTAAACAGAGATTACCTGAGTGATGCTTAAAACAGTATCCACGTGAATGTCCGAGCCTTCTCTTTTGAAAACTGGGTCTTCACGAACCTTTTTTTCCCAATAAACGGAAGAGGCATCACATCAGCAAGAAAGGAAACCATCAATATAAACTTGAAAGAAGGAACATCTAAGTCACCTTAACCGTAACATATAGATCACCAGGTTGGTTTCCCTCAGGATCTGCACCTCCACTCCTAAAGACCTTCATAGTTTCATTATCATCTATCCCTGTATGAACCATTACGAACACCAATCCAACATTATCCACAAGTGTGAAGGGAAAACAGTTTTCCTTTTCTAGGGAACATCTAAAAGATTAAATGTTGTATGGAAACCAGAAAGACTTGCCTGGTATTATATCCAACTTAACAGATTTCATTTTTCTCACAACTCGTTCCCCATTACAAGACTTGCAGAAGTTCTGAAATTTTTAGAGAAACATAAATATGCAAGATGGATAGATCAACTTTCTTTATATATGTGAGCATGTGTGTGTGAAAAAAGAAGGATCAACAAAAGGTTGGGACATACCGACATAATTTTCCCACTTCCACCACATTGCGTACATGTAGTTTGCATTCTAAATGGACCAGTTTGCATGTATGTCTAGTGTTTGAGCATGAAAAACAAAATGACTTAGATCTCACAAGACCACATTCATAGGAAAATGACTTGTGGACGTAGTATAACAGATAAAACTAACCATGCCTGAGCCCTTACACCGTCTACATGTCTCAGGTCTTGTTCCGGGTGGAACACCACTTCCACCTGCAAACCGCCATACATTTATCAAAGACTTAAGAGGCAGGAAACTAGAAGACAACAATTCATTAATTGAATAGATTTGGCCTACCACAAGTGTCGCATGCCACAGCTGCATTAAATGATACAGTTTTTGAGCATCCCTGGACAGCTTCCATAAAGGAGATCTCCAAAACAACCTACCAAAACAAAAACCTACAATAATATGTGTGCTGCTTAAGAATGAAGCCAAATGCACATAAACAGGTAGGATTACCACCTTGATATCTTCTCCACCAAAGTTCTGCCGAAAGATATTAGAGAACTGGTCACCACATGCAAAAAACACATGAAAAAAAGGACCATTGTAAGTTCTCAAAAGGAAAAAGGCATGGAAAAAGAAGCTCCATAGAAGATTGGCTTACATCAAATTCCCTAAAAATTCCACTAAACGGGTCATAACCGCCTCCACCACCAGGGAAGCCACCATGATGGTCTTGTTGTGTAAATGCTTCATGTCCCACCTATGACATTGCAATGGACATAAAATAGGTGCAGAGACGAGTTGTCACTATAGATGACTTCATACTGAATATGCTGAATTTCGTGAGAATTAAAACTATATATGAACGCCAAATATATATCAACTCCAATATTGTTCCAAAGTCTTAATAAACAGGTAGAAATTTCAGATATGTGAAGGAAGACCTAGTGGTATGCTTTCTGTATCAGAAAGCAAATAGGAAAAAATATTTGTGAGTAAGAACAAATGAAGACTTCCATCTCAACAAGGCTTAATGAGGAGAAGCATGTTTCACTGCACACTAAACTAATAACTTTTAGAGCCCACCAACTAAACATCCATGTGGATTTTTTCTCCTTCTTTTGATTGAAACAAGAACAACTTTCATCTATGTGGTATTTTAAATGATACCTCATCATATTGTCGGCGCTTATCCTCATCTTTTAAAACCTGAGATCAAGGTCATAGAGATTTTAAAAACTCAAATTGTATTTATATGTACATTTATGCAAAAACCAGAGAGGTAAAAATGTATAGAGATTACCTCATAAGCCTTACTGACTTCTTGAAACTTCTTTTCTGCATCAGGGTCATCCTTGTTTGTATCTGGATGAAGCTTTTTTGCCAGCTGCCAAAAAAGAATGTTCTCCACTATAAATAAACTGCTCGGTCTTAACAGCAAGGTCACTTGAAATAATCTATTCCTCTAATTTGTAATTAAAATTCCGCTTACAGAGTATCCTATGATCAAGACAAATACTAAGCTTCAAATTTCCTCTAGAATGACACCAATTGGAGAAACTTACCCCGTAGTATGCTTTCTTTATTTCTGATGCAGTTGCATTCTTGTTCACTCCAAGGGTATCGTAATAATTTTTAGCAGACATGTGTGCTGGTTCAAAAAATACAAAAACCATACAAACTTAAAAGTATTCATGACACCTGTGTAGAGAAAAATAATAATAATAATAATATCTGCATACACAACTCAGAATTTGATCATGAACACCCCTCTGCTATGGATGCAACGGAGAAAATCAGTTGAAGGGGATAGGATAGAGAGTAAATAAATATATCCTGAATGGTGCACAATCTCATACCAGTTCCATGAATGAATTTTGCTTCTCCATAGTTGGCACCAAGAACTCCTAACCGAAACCAGTTCTTTTTATTAACTGCACCAAAAAACAGAGATAAAATAAACACAACCGACAAAGATTTAATTCCAATTCCATAGAGAACGTACACATACACCTATCTTACTAACAAATATTCAACTAAAACCCACATATTGCAATATCTTTCTCCATTAACACGAGCCAACAGGAACGAATAAAGATCAGAAATTATCAATGGGTAAAAGAAAGAACAAGTACAAACCATTCTTCGAAGCGCAATTTCCAAAACTAGCAGATTTATTACAAACCCCAGAATGGAATTGCCTACAACTCCCTCGAAAAACAGCATCGGTTACCTACAAAGAACCAATCCCCAAGTAAAAAACAGAAATTTAGTACAACAAGGGGATGGGTACAAGACGAAATAAGATAAAATCGGCATACAGAGGTGGATGATTCGCGAGGGAGGTGGGGTGTGAAAGAACGACGAGCCAGCAAACGAATGAGCTTGAGGCCATCGGAGCGAACCATTTGGGGCTAAGAAACACAGAAACTCAGTGAAGTGATATGGGGAGTTGGAAGATGGGGAATTGATGAAATGATAAACCCTGTAAAAACCCTAATTGGGTGAAGAAAAAAAAACGGAAGCTTCTAGCAGGTGAGAATGGAAAGGAAGAGGAAAATCGATTTTTTTTTCCTTTTTTTTCTATACCTTAGAAAATATAAAAGCTTCAATGGTAGAGAGGAGTCCCCATGTTCCTCGGAAGCACTTTTAAAGCCACATTACCATTTTTTTTCTTCTTTTTTTTCTTTTTAACTATTTTAGGTTTTTCTATTTATTACATTTAACTATTTTAAATGATAAATTTTGTTGTATATTTACGCAAATATCACCCTCTATCTTGCAAGAGTTATTTTTATAAGAATTTTAATTAATTTTGCTCTATTTGAAAACAATTTTTTGAACACTTTACACATTTGTATATTATTTTATTCTTTTGAATAACAAGTTGGTTAAATTTTGTACTCGTGAATATAATTGTCCAAAAAAATGTTGACGGTTTTGGTTTAGTTCAATTTAAGCATTCATGAAAAGATTGAATGAGGCTCAACAAATTTATTGAAAGAAGTAGAGCTTTACCTGCCTAAGGTGTTTAGAGGCTTAATATTTGTGACTTTGATGGGTTCAACAAGGCTTTTCTTGTGAAACAAGTGTGGAGGACGCTTTCTTCACCTAATCTTTTTCTCTTTGGGGTGTTAAAAGGTATATATTTTCCAAAGTGATCCGTTATGGAGGCTTTGAATTATGTTAAAAGTTTGTTTTTTTTTCAAGAGAAGTTTTTTATGGGGACGTGAACTTCTTCGGCTTGGATTGCGTCAATACAATGAGAATGGATTTACTACTTATGTGTATAAAGATTCTTAGCTTCCTCGACCCCATTTGCTTAAGTTGATTTGGTCTCCGTCTAAGACCATGGTTTTAGAGTCTTTTCTAGTTGGCCACTTTATTACCGACTGACGTTAATGGAATATGGATCGGCTTCAATTAATTCTCATGGAGGAGGTACTCTGTCATGTAGTTGGGTTACGTGTCGAGAATTTGTTGACAGATGGTGCTTGAACGCAACATTTTGATTTTAAGGGGTACTATTGCGTCAAAAGTGGCTATCGGTTGCATGTGGAACAACAATATTTTGTTGGATGCTATGATATTTTGCAAATGAGGACCTGCCTTGTAGAACGACGAATGATTGTTTCTCCACTTTGTTGTTTTTGCATGAAACAACCATAAACAATTATTCAAGTCATCTTTTGGTGTTGTAGATTGCAAGAGGTTTGCTGTCTTTTGCCTCTTGTTGCGTTTGAAGTTGGGAGGGAGATTTGAGTTCTATTTGATTAATGCTTCGTGCTTGTAGAGTAACTTTCTATCGGATTTGGCACTCGAGTGTATTGGTTGTTGAGACCTTTAGAATGATTGTAATAATTTTCGTTCACGTGGGACTGTGGTTGAAGCAAAGGAAAAATGTAAATTGTTGTTTAGTTATTTGAACGAGTATACGTTGTTGGACCAGTGGGCCTCTAGAGTTGACGTTTTTAATGTCCGACAGTTGTGTGGGATTCCACCTCGCTCTTTGTGGGATTTATGTTAATGCTTCATGCTTGTCTTCTAAGAGTCGTCGGAATTGGTAAGGTGGTGATTGACGACCATGGTGTTATTATGAGAACTACTATAAGTTCATTTCCCTATCTCTTTGTACCATTAACCGTCGAATCGATGACAATTAAAGAGGATCTTCGATTTGTACACGAATTACATTTTGTTTAAGTGGTCGTGTTTTCAGATTACCTCTTTGCTGTTTGCTTAACTTGTGGAAGCAGGATTTCTATTGTTTGGTATATGATATCATTGACATTTATGTAAATGTTTGTTGTAGCCCATATGACATTAGTGATCTTTGAATGTAATTGTTGTTTATACACACACATATATAATCTAGATCTACATTCGACATCAAATGATTTTCTCTTTCCAATTGAAAATTGAATAAGATGATTTCAAATGTATTTCTCTCTTTTTAATAAACGTAAATTTATCTCTCCATTCATTAAAAAAATCATTGAAAATGGAAAAAAAAAAATATGCACCAAGTATATTTCTTTCTTTATCAACGTGAAAATGATAAAATTGTTCACAATCATCCATAAAAATGATTGAAAGATTTCAAATTTAATGATATTTTTCAGAAACATCGAGCCCAAGGAGGAATTTTCCTGTAAAAATCTATATACTGTTGAGTTTAATATATATGATTATAAAATTTAATAAACAAAGTAAATTCCCCCCACATTAAATTTTTTTTTGAGAAAATGGAGCAAAACTCATTTATTTTTATTATTAACAAATTTCATTGAAAGCACAATTAAAAATAAAAAACCAATGAAACCTCCAACCTCCAATGTGTAAATTAAAGAGAGGTAATGTCAATTTGCTCAACTAAATTCACTATCATATTTAGAAATAGTTTTCAAAATAATGTCTTCTCATCTAGTCAAATGTCATAATAAATTCGAAGACCTGAATCTGTAATAAAATTTTGGAACCTGAAAACAGAATTTATAAGGTAAAGAGAAATTATGAGCCATGGAATCTCTATTTAAAATCAAAATTTGGGGCTAGGCAATTACTACAAGTCATACCAAGTTCAGATGAACATAAAAACAAAGTGATAATTTTTGTAAAAAAGAAACGATAATAATAATAAGAAGAAAAAAAACAAATCCCTTATCTAAAAGACAAGCTCATGAGGTTTCATTCCAGCCTTAAGAGAAAACCTTGCTCCCAAGTATGCCTTCAACTCCGGAACCGCCTCAATAGACTTTATCAATGGTGTATCCACAGCTTTCTGGTCATCCTTCTTCTCAGCTGGGAGAGCACTTTTCTCCTATAGTAAAAAGTTGAAGTCCAAAAATTAGGACAGCAAAAAGATAAACAACTAAAACAATGAAAGACAGAGGTCTAAATCTAGCTCTTCCTACCTCTTTCTCTGCCTCGAAAAATTCCCCTTCACCCTTCTTCTTCTTCTGGGCTTCCTTGGAAAAGTACTTGTCGTCAAACTTTTCGGAGTTCACTCCAGAGATGTCAACTTTGGTGGAGGTTGCAATCACGTATGATTGATTCACCCGTCTTAGAGGAACACCATTAATCTTAAAAGGCCCTATAGTCATAAATATTTAACCTTCAGTATAAAAAGATTCAATTTTGCAATAAATAGTTGAGGAACAGCATTCATGTATTTCTGGTTGAAAGTGGGCAATGGAATAAATTATTCAGCAGATGCATTCCATACTACATATCTGACGTATTTAGGAGTAAGTTTGAAATAGTTATAATCACATTTGTGGTGATCAAAATCACTGAATTCAATGTTCAATAGTACACTTGTAGACACATTTTATCATACTATTAAAATTGATTATGAATGATTACAATCATATTTTTAGTGATACTGAAAATGACAGTAGTGATTTTAACTAAGCATGCAACAAAGTGAAGGAAAAGTTTAGCATTTTAATATACAGCAAACCGAACTAGACCACACTGGAACTCCCAAAATGCAAACATTTTAATAGAAGAACTGATTCGAGTTGGTAGCAAAACCAGGTAAAATTACATATGAGTGAAAAGAGACAAACGAGACCCAACAGATAACAGCAAATTATAACATAACATTCCAATCAAAACCAGATAAATACAATATAACAGCAAGAAAAAATCACCATTATTTCACAAGGAACCAACTCACCAGTAACCAGAAGCAACCCAGATGGCAGCTGTTTCAAAAACACAACTCTTTTCCCCTTGAACCTCCCAGCAAGAATAATCAACACAGTACCAGGAGTAATGCTAGCTCTAAAATCCGAACAAAGGTTTGAGTTAAAAAAAACGTCGCAGAACCAGATTCAACAAATTTTGAAAATAATCAAAGACCTCAACACACATACCTGAGCTTGGTGAGCTTGGCCTTGCGCTTGTTAACAAGGGGCTTCTTCACATCATCGGCAGGGTAAAACTTTGGCGGTTTCTCGGCTGGGGCAGCAGCTTTCGGCTGTGCATCGTGACGAGGGAACACGCCGCCATTTTTGGCCTTGATGGCCCAAAGACCACGCTTGTGATACATCTTAGACCTCGAGTACTTGCCGACTCCTCGGATGAGATCCGGGTTTCTGGTAACTCGCGGGGTTTTGGGCGCCATTGACGTTGCTCTGGTGCTGCTGTACACTTCTTCTTCGCAACGAGAGAAAGAGGAGGGTTGCCAGAAACCCTAATTCACAAAGAATGTTATTTATATATTAGGTTTTTTTGGAATAAAATGAAGCCTAACTCAAAGGTCCCATAGTTTGGGCTTTGGGTCCGACCCAACTAAAACCATTTATATACTATTTGTTTATTTATTACATTCTTTAATTATTAGTTATTAGTAATTATAAAATAAAAATATATATATATAATTAACGTACAATTTTTTTTGTTTTCTTAATTCTAATATGTTGGTTTATTTAGAAAATTAAATTGAAAAACCACATAAAATAAACTTATTGAAAAGTTGAGTTTCCATAAATAAGAGTATGAAAGGTTAATATCAAGAAGATTTTTTTTTATTTTCTTTTACTTTATTAAAAAACGGGAAACATCTTTCTTGCCCTTTTCTTTTACCTTTCTCTAATTTTTTTTTTCAAATTTTTGCAATTTCTTAGAATTTTGTAGCCATTGTTGAACAAACGTCTTTTGTGGTTATTTTTATTTATTTATTATTGTTATAGATAGTCCTCTTGGTTTTTTATGTTTATTGTAATTTGTTCTTTAAAACATAAATCTTAAAAGTATAACCCAAAATCAAGTTTACCATTGTTATAAATGATTTGGGGTTGTTTGACACATACAAAAATGAGAAATGTGGAGATGGAGGAAATAGGAGGAAAATCACCAACATTTTAGAGTCATTTGTATGTTCCACCGCTTGATTTGTCTTAAAACTTTTTATTTTAAAAAACTATTCCAAAATTTTTTACCTAATTTTTTACAATTTATGAATTAAATTTATCTTGATAAGAATCTAAAATTTTGTCAGAAAAAAGTCTCATTTTTACTCTTGTTTTCTTGACAAAATAAAAAGAAATGGTTTTAAGGAGGATGGTAAAAACTATCGACTATTTGAGCTCGAGTTTAAAACTATATTCACGTCAAAACAAATATTCAACATACACAATTTGAAAAGATTATGAATTAATAAAAAATTTGGAATCCTTAGTTAAAAGTGAACATATTAGATTAAAGAGTAGTATACAAATGAAGAAAAAAATTATATATTATTTACGACTACCACTAAGGGAAAGAGAAATGAGAAAAATAATTGAGCAATAACTACGGTAATGTAAAATATGTTTTACATTTGTCACGTAACAATTTACAATCGAAACGATTATATACAACAAATAAACAAGTGCATAACAACGAAAATTTGAGAACTAACATATGTTATAGAAACAAACAATCCCTTACAAACAAATGCATTTGAAATATTGTTGTTGAAATTAAGAATAATAGTGTTTGATCAAAGTAAAGAATCAATTCTTGCAGGCATTCTCCTAAGAAAATTTTGAGGGAAAGAAGGTAAAGTGATCCTAAATATTGGGTGCCTCATTGCATAAAGACCCATTAAAAGGATAAGAACATTGAAAGGAATTACATACATTCCCACAGCTGCAACAAGGCAAAACATCATAAAAAGTGCAGTTGCTCTTGGATCCCTCCAACTTAGAACCCCTTCAATCCTCTCCCCTTGTGTTGCTAAATCCCCCATCAAAACTTGCATTCTCCCCCCGATATATCGAAGCTTGTCGTATCGTCTTCTCAATGCTCCTCCATTTTCTCTACTCGGGAACGTGTCAAATTCCTCTTCTAAGTCATCTGGTGTCACCGCATAAGCGTACGAAAGCTCAGTATCCATGTGTGGTGGATGCCTCGGCCTATAACGGTAGCGCCACACACCCATCAAGAAACCGTAAAAAAAGATAGTGGGAAAGATTAGTTTAGGAAAGAACACAATGAGTATAAACATTATGTGAACTGCAACGGTTAAGGTAGGATTGGTCCAACTTTGTACGCAACCAAACCATTTGCAAAACAAAACCAACCACTTGAAAAGCGCTGCAATTCGGTTGAAGTTGGCTTTGGATTTTCTTATGCTCCATAAGTGTGAGTCTGCATCCAATATGTAGTAGATGACCTCTCTCCTTAGCTTTGGCTCAGCGCGTGTTAGTCGGTCTGAAAGAATGTTGAAGCATTGGTCTCTCAAGTGCTCTATTTGGTAAATGGACAAGGGGAGAGTGTAATGCATTTCAGGTAGCATAGGTTGAGCATAAGTTTGCAACATGTTGATAAAAGATAAGCAAGAAAACCTCACTGCCAATTGAATCTCACCCATCTTCTTTACACCACAAGCTTGCAATGCCACAAGAGGGTAAGAATGTGTGTAAATTCGATTGGTCTCGAGTGTCGACAATCGAATCCGAACCTTCCCAATTCGACTATCCTTCCCTATATCCCCTCCTTGGAGATAACCACTATCAAATACTCCAATAGTTAAAACAGTACATGGATCATAAACCTCAAAAATGTACTGCTCATTCCATTTTGGAGCTAAAGTATTAGTAATTGTTCTAGTCCTCACCCATTTCGGCCCGTATTTCGCTACGCAAAATGCGTCAGTTTGATTCTCTCTTTGTTTCATTGGTGACAATCCCGAAGCACTCAGGATACCTAACTCCAACACACCGATGCACTTCGGCCATAACAACTTCGATGTTGCTCGAAGATCACTCGCATATTGAATCTGCTCATGAAGAACATGATACCCTCCATCTAAAGAGACTCTCAAATGCAACTTGCTTGCAAACTTCACTTCCTTTGCTTCGTCACCTGCCTTGAATCCATTGGGCCTCTCTAGATTGTACCATCTGTTCTCAACAGATGAACTATCATTTCTCACTTCAATTTTCTCTAGAGGAATATAACAAACACCTAGAACATCAATTTGATTAGGGCCAATCTTATCAACCACACGAAGCTCTAAATTCTTCTCAAATGGCTCTGCTGCAACAAGCAACATGTCTTGATTCCATACTGGATTCAAATTCTTACTCTCTGATATTCTGCTTATCATTTGTATAATCCCAAGTCTTGCTTCAATCAAAACCTCTGGCTTTCTGTTCTTGTCATTGATTACTAAATCTTGAGCTTCAATTATATTCACTCTCAGGTACCACAACCTTGGTGATTGGTAAACTTTCGATTGTGTGTTGATGACACCGTCGCCACTGACCGATGCTGCATCAGAATGCCACGCTATTGAGTAATGGTTGTCGGCTTGAGTCCCCATCCAAACAGAGAGCATCAACTCACCCCTGACTCGACTGCCATTGCTGTTTCTCTTTTCGAGTTTATACCATTGCGAAGCCAACTGACTGTCGGGTGGTATCCTCAGTGGAACGTCGGCAATGCTCATAACAATGCTGCCGATCTCTGCATTGGCCGCTGACTTATTAAACAAAGAGATTTCAACGTCAGTTGTCTGAATTCGATCCTTCACAAAGGCAAAAACAGTACCCCATTCTGGATTTGGTGTTTTCTCAAAAGCTTTCGTTGTCCCTCTGTAGTTTCCAAGCTTAATTTCAACATAAGGGTCACAAGTTTCCGTTAAATCTCTTGCTCTTTCGACTTTGACGTAAAGAAACAACATTTGTTCGACAAGATCAAAAGCAGTACTAATGCCAACAGATGATTTTCCCCCATTAATGTTGGGGGAGGTCTCTTTGAGAGCGAAATCTTCATGTTTCTTATGTGGGTTTGGTTTATTCTTCTTCTCCATAAATCACAACGACCTGCAAACACAAGGATACATTCAAATTCCCATGTTATCAGAGAGAAAACAGAGGCTTTTGTTTCACTTTAGTTGAACTACACGGAGGAATCACCATTAAAAGTTTGTGGGTTTGAAGGATCTGACTCAGATCATCTGAGACATTGAAGGAGATAGATGAAAATGAAAATCTTTTGGAGATGGTAACTCATGGAGAAGGTGAAACAAAGAGAGAAAGAGGGAATGACAGGGAGGACAATTCGGAAAACATTTCATGATATTAAAAATAATATAGCGTTAATTTTGTTTTTTAAAAAATTAACATGTCTATTTGAAAATGCTAAATTTAATTAACGATATTTAAAAAAAAAAAAGTAATATCAATATTGGAATATTCGAAATGGGTATGTTTTTAAGTAATAATAATATACTCTTAAAAAAAAAGTTTTGAAATATTTAAGTACTTGAAAAAAAAATAGAAACTTAGCATTAAAAATTATCGATTAATTAGTGAAAGAAACAACGGTTATAAATTTCCATATTTATCAAACCTTTGGATTGGAGGATTTATTTCAATTAATTGTTTTATATAGTAAGTAAAAAATATCAAAACGTAATTAATTTCAATTGTAATAGTGCATTCAAAATTGTATAAACTCAAATTTTGTGTATGTGTATCATATCAGTTTATACAATGAATTTGTGTAATGAGACACGTAATTTCATTAATTAAAATACAAAACTAAGCAAATCAATTTTAGGTTAGTTGTAGTATTTTATTAAAATATTTATTAGGATATTTTATATTTTCTCTTGTATGGAAATTTCCAAAAAATCTCACTCCCAAATTCAACCAAATTTAATGTTAGTGATTCATTTTCTCAAAAAAATAATAATAATAATAATAATAATAATTGGAAGTATATTTGTTTTTTAAAAAAAGATTTCAAAAAACAACACTCGAAAGGGTCAATTTTCAAAAACAATAAATTATCGGATTTTTTTTTTTTTTGCGTTTTCAAATTCACAGTCAAACACAAAATTTAAATTTTGAATCTAAATTTCAAATTGTAAATTGGAATCAAAAGTATTTTCAAACCCATTGAAAAAAAAGACTAAATTCTTTGATTTTCAAAATAATTTTTGGATCACAAGGATCATTTCAATCTTCATTCTATAACCTCCTATTTTATTTTCTTTAAATCAAGTATATATCTAAATAAGCAGCTATACATAGAAACTCATGTTCTAATAATAGTGAATAGTACCCTTCTAAAAAAAATTAGCTTCTCAAAAAATAATAGTGAATAGTATGCTTGGAAAAAATTACAAAAAAACATAGTGAATAATATGCAAACACATAAGACACATACACCATAATAAACAAGATCGACACTTCAAAAACATTATGCTAAAAAAAGATTCAAAAAACTTTTATGCAGAAACGTATGAACTCAACGTACCTGAGGAACTCTGTGGAGATTAGAATCACAGTGATGAAGAAGAATGGAGAATTGTTGTAATTTGTAAATGATGGAAAAAATCAAATATTTGTGATTATTCTCTTACCAATTTATTTGCTTTGATTTTCAAATTTTATAGTTTCCTTTTTCAATTTCCAAACATCTCTCCACATATATATATTTCCAAATTTATGAAGATTTGAGGATTTGTTTCAATTGTCTTCTTCTAATTATTAACCAAATTTAAGAACAACGGTTATAAATGGTAATTCTCAAAATATCAAAACCTAAGATTTTAAATTGTAAATGAAGTATTAATTAAAACCTTAAAAAGGATTTTTTTTTTCTTGTTGGTTTTTTAAAGTGGTGTTGTCAAATTTAAGTAAGGTCATGATTACGTATTAGTAATTAAATTTTTGGTAATCATAATTAGATTAATCGTAATTGAACACAATCGTAAATATAATTAAGTTGCAAATGTAACTAAATTGTGTTTACCTAAAGTTGTGAATTTGTCGAATTTAACGGTGTCAAAATGAAGTATTTTCTCAAAGGATAACCATAATCCAAATGATAATCGATGATTGATCACCCTTCGACCTTCGATCTTCGATCGGATTGCGGCTTTTGTTTACTAATTTAGACGTGGGTCCCATGTATCACATACATATGCAAAATACAAGTAAACAACAACACTCTTTGACTAGATTTTAGAATAAATTTAATTTGTGAATTTTGAACATTGTATTTGTATTAGTTAATTTCAATACAATGATTACAATTTATTATATTTGGTCATTTGACTATTTCTCTCGAAAAATAAACTATAATCGCATGTTGATCTTCTTGGATGATGGACCTTTGAGCTTGTTGATCTTCTGAGAGGATTGGTCTTTTGCTTGCTGAACTCGTTGAACAATTTGAACCATCCTTTGGCTTGGACTAGCTTTACAACTTCAGGAGAGTTATATTATTCTTTAGACATCCATAATTTTTTGTCACATGAACTTCAAATTTAAGGGCTCTAGAGCCCCGATCTTTAAAATTTGAGTGATTTAAAGCTTCAATATTCAAAATTTAAATGTTTAAGTTTTCACAACGTTATAAATTTAAGATCAATATGAGCTTCGATCTTCTAAAATTTAAAGAAAGTTTAATCTTTAAAGTCTTCAACTTTTTAGATAAATGGTAATCTAAAGATTGATAAGAACTTGAAAATCTTAAAGTTTTAGGGTGTGTTTGGGGGAATGGTTGGGTTATGGAGGGTTAGTGTTATTTATAAAACTAGTGTTATGATAAACATAGTATTATCATAATATGTGTTTGGGGGAAGGGTTATGTATAAAGAGTTATGAGGTGATTATAATAAAATGTGTTTGGGGAAAGAGTTATGGGGTGGTTATGATAAAGATGTGTTTAGGGTAAGAGTTATCTAGGTAGTGTTATGAAATTTATTTTTTTATACATTTTTTTTATAAAAATTCGTATTCTAAATCCACCACAAATTTCATATATTCAATTTACCAAATTATACTATTTTCGTAAAATAATTTTTACTAATTTCTTTAAATGTGACGTCTATTTCCAACATTTTTTTACATAATCGTTACGTGCGAACAATTTATTAATTTTTTTAAAAAAATTTGTATTCTAAATCCAATACACATATTTCGTATAATTAATTTCTCGAAATATCCAATTTTCGTAAAACATTTTTCAGTCATTTTTTTAAATACGATGTCAATTTTTAACTTTTTGACGTAATTATTACGTGCAAATAAATTATTAATTTTTTAAAAAAGTTCATATTCTAACTTCAATACACAAATTTTGTATAGTTAATTTACCAAATCTTACTAGTTTTCTCAAAATAATTTGCCTTAATTTCTTTAAATACGACATGAAATTTTCTATTTTTTTTTTAAGTAATCGTTACAGTTGAATAAATTATTGGTTTTTCCTATTAAAGATAAAATAATCTCAGTTTTCTTCTTACCTAAACATTATTCTTTTTTTCTTTTTAAATTAGAGCATTGTTGTTCCATGGAGTAACAAAAATGATAAAAAAAAAATTATAATGAATCAATGAAAGATATAAAAATAAGGAGAGAGAAAAAGTATATTTTGAAAAGTATGTGCATAATTTGGTAAAAAATTTAGATTCAAAATTTAATTCAAAAAAACCTTAAATCAAATCTTGCCATTAAATTGATGTTTTTAAAAGAAAATTCTTATATATTTAAAGTTTAAATACTTTCAAAAAAATATATTTGTTATACATTTTTTTATGTTATTTAAGGATTCAAAAGTTATTTAATTTAATATTAAATCGTCTGATTTGATTTTTTTTATTTATAAATTTAATAAAACTCATTTTTTAGAAATTTATTTAACTTAAATTTATCAAAAATAGTTTAGATAAAATATTTAAAAGATGAAAAACGAATAAAAAAAGAAAAATAAATAAAAGACATGAAATAATAAAATTAAAAAAAAAAGTTCAATACGAGGGCTAAATGCATAAATTAATCATAATTAGTATTTAATTAAAATTAATTTAGTAAATAAAATAAATTTAAAATAATATTCTTTTAAGATTATTAAATTAATTAAAAACAAATGACATTTGATAAATAAAAGAGTATATATTTTTTTTTAAAAAAAAAAGAAATAATAAAAATATAACAAGTTGATAACCCTTGTTAAATGTAGGTTTATGGGAAGTTGAAGAGAGATTGAGAAGGAAGAGAGAGAGGGAATAGAGATTATGATAAACCTAAAACAAGGGTTATGATAACCCTTCTCCAAACAAGTGTTGAGTTATCGTAACCCTTGGACCAAACGGCCTCTTAGAGGTTTAATATTTAAATCTAGAGAGTCTTAGCACTTGTCATTTTTTTTTAAGATTTAGAGAAAATACCTAAATCTACTTTGAAATTTCACAAATGTCATAAATTTAGATTTATTTTATTGATTAGAATTTCGTATATTTTTAGGACAATTATAACGTTATCTATATTATTAAATATATGAGATATTCGAAATTAAATTCATATTGTTTCCTTAATTACATTATATTCAATTGATTATGTAACTGATAACTTTCCTATTTACCAAATTAATTAATGTATAACTTTATTCCGGTAATTAATTGAAAATGGTTTATTAATTCAATATAAAATGAAATATTTTCTAATATGGAATAACTTAATATTAAATATAATTGTTTATCATTATTTTCATCACCGCCACTACTTCGTCTTCTTCCTCATTCAATTTCTTTATTTTCTTCCATTAATTATGGTGTCTTCAAGATCGTTATTCACCGTTTCCCTATTTTGTCTTCACCTTATTTCGTCCTATTATTTTCTTCGAACATCCGGTTAGTTGTCTTCCTCCATTCCTTGTAATATTCGGCATTCCATTACATAGTATTTTATATAGATATTGCTTACACATATATAACATTTTGTAAATATACTGTAAACTACATAATTTCGACAGAATTTGGGTTTAAAATACATGTTTATATAGTAAATATTATTAACAATGTAATTACATAGAACAGTTTAATTTTTTATTCCATAATATTACTTACACATATATACTACTTCATATATACAATAAGACATATCTAATGACATACAGTAAGACGTCCGAATTTGGGTTTAAAATATATATTTATATAGTAAATAATAATAAAAGAGTAATAAACTACACATTCTCGATGTATCCATAATACGCAGTGAGAATATCATACATACATGTTATTACTTTATATATATATATATATATATATATATATATATATATTAAATGAACAATATATACTATAATATACTCGTAATCACTATTGTTTAAAACATAACTTATTATTTATTACATATAATATGAATATTTGAAATAAAATACATAAATCAGTTTAACAAATTGATATCATAACATTTCGTTCATAAAATACACAATGTATTGTTTTATATATACTGTTCATAAACCAATTTAACATTCAATCACTTTTTCATACAGTTTTTTGGATGTTAAACTCTTTCATCAAAGTCTCCACATCGCAAACATATTTAGTTTTTCTCAACATTACATATACCAAATAACAACTAATGTTTTAATGACATATATTATACTCATCAAAAAAATTTATAATGCATGTTCCTGTAAACATAAATAACTTTCATACATAATCACTATTATTTCAAACATAACGTATTATTTACTACGTAAGATATGGATATTTAAATAAAATACATAAACAAATTGATATAAGAACCTTTCGTTTGTAAAATATACATTGTATTATTCAATATATACTATAATTACGTGAATTATATGAAAAGTAATGCAAAACGAAAGAAATAATAGATGAAGAGAGAGATCGAGAGGGAAGAATTTTTGAACAAAATCACAAAAAAAAAAAGAAAAAATATGGGACAATTTTTATTATAATATCGAATCACTTACCATATTTACATATGATATCTAATAAATGCAAATCTTAATCATGATCCACTTTCCTTTTTCCTTTTTATATTTTTTTAGTATATTATTAATTATAAATGTGGGTAAATTGTTCATTTTGATCCTATATACTCTAAAATATTAACTAATTTATGATGTTTTCTGAAAAATTTGAAAATTTTAGGTCAATTTAATTATATGGTATATCATTTTAGGCCATCTTAGAAACATACTCGATTTATTTTTCACCACAAATGAATGGGCAAGACCCTTATTTAGGAAAGATTTTCATGTGCTTTAAGTGGGTTTGAGCTTTGACCTAATATCTTATTTGACCCAGTTTTTTTATCATAAGCTTTAATTGGATCAGGTAAGAGAAATTGTAAAGAATGATTGTAAATATAACAGTTAGATTTAAAATAATTAAGTATATAACAACATTTTTATAAAGTTACAAATACAACTACTCATAAAGCATAAAAGTCTATCGATATAAATTTATTGTTATAGACTTTGTTATATTTGTAATTTTTTAAAAAATATTGTTGTATACTTCATTATTATTCATAAAATTTATAATTACCCAAATCGTAACTATCCAATTTAAATTTAATTAGGCCAAAATTGATCATTTTTTTAAAATTTTCACACATAAGATTTTGCTAAAAATCTAAAAAAGAAAAAGAAAAAGAAAAAGAAAGAAGAGATGGCACGTGCGGGCAGCACAAGTTTAGCTCAATCTCTTCTTCTTCTTCTTGTCGACTGGATAAACCTCTGGCCACGCCTCAGGGTTCTGTGCTTTCTTCTCTCTGTTCTCTCCAGCTCTCCACACCAAAAATGGCTTCCATCTCATCGATATTAACCCCTACCAATCTCATTCACAGCTCCAAAAAACCCACAGATATCCCACAAACTTTATCCTTTCAATTTCTCCGACCAATCTCCTTTCACCCTCCTCATATCCTTCTCCGCATCTCTCCCGTCTCCGCCAAACCCCCCACCCGACTTTTCGCCGTTGCAGAAGTGGCGACGCAGGGTGCCAGTTCGGTGGCGGAAAGGAAATTGTACATTGGGAATATACCTAGAAATGTGAACAACGAGGAGCTTACTCGGATTGTCCAAGAACATGGGGCTGTGGAGAAGGCTGAAGTGAGTAATTTCTGCTTGGATTTGTTCTTTTTTCTTTTCTTTTTTCATTTTCCTCTTTTGGGTATCCTGAAATTTGTTTTATACCATGCGTCGTATTGTTGATTTTGAGGCTTGCTGGATTCTCCAGGGTTTATACGTGCTTAGTTTTTTTTTAACCTTTGCATTGATTGAGTTTACTTGTTTATAAATTCATCAGAACTGCTGAATGTAGCTTGATTTTGGGCTGAGTTTGTCTATCCTTTACTTCCTGAATGGTGTTTGGACAAGCTATTGAGGGTTCTTTTACATTTGAAGTTGGATTGGTTCTTGTCATCTGTAATTTGAGCTCTAGAATACGATAAGATATACTTCGATACTTGCTAAAGTAACTCTAGATTTAAATCTACGAGGAGTGCGTGTCAATTACTGTTAAAACTGTGCTTTCTTTGGGCGAGATAACACTTGGTAATTTATGTTTATTGCTTATTTGTAATTTCCTTTCCAAAATGTTCACTCCAACTTGAATATCTTATGCCATATGGTTATTTTGAAAAACTAGCCAGTTTTTTTCTCTTGAACTCCGAGGCAAAGCACTTGAATCGAACGGTCCTTTAAATCAAGTAGCTAGCAACATTTTTATTTTTTAATGAATTAACTCTTGCAATCTATTGATTTCAAGAATTCTAGCATCCCTTTGTTCTTAATCTTCACTTGGTGTTGGTGTTGGCCTTAAGAATCTTATTTTGTTCCATTTCCAGGTCATGTATGACAAATACTCTGGGAGAAGCCGCAGATTTGCCTTTGTTACTATGAAAACAGTTGAAGACGCAAATGCAGCAATTGAGAAACTGAATGAGACAGTAAGTTAATTTTAATATCTAGTTATCTACAAAGTGCAACAAAAATTGAAAAGAAAAGAGAACAAAGGAATTGTTTCTTACCGTTGACTAGATGGATTGATTATGCTGACAATGTTTGTTTAATGGCAGGAAGTCGGAGGACGTAAAATTAAAGTCAACATAACAGAAAAACCTGTTGTTAATACAGTTGACATGTCATTTCTTCAGGCAGAGGAATCTCAATTCATTGACAGTCCTTACAAAGTATATGTAGGAAACATTTCAAGTACAGTTTCTACCGAAACACTCAAAAACTTCTTTTCTGAGAAGGGTAAAGTTCTCAGTGCAAAGGTTTCACGGGTTCCAGGTACCTCGAAATCAAGTGGCTACGGTTTTGTTACCTTCTCTTCAGAGGAGGAAGTCGAAGCTGCCATTTCATCTTTTAACAATGCTGTAAGTAACTTGCGTCGGTTCTCATGTGATTCATATCTAAATGCTGTGGCTCCGATATCGGTTTATGCACACTCTACCTCACCTTTTAGTCCATATCACATAATGTCCCATGGTTAAGTTTCATGCATTGGCAACACTCTGCTCCTGTTTGGTTGACACTGTCTACTAGAGAATTACTTGTTTCACTTTATGTTTCCCTAAACAAGTGCATCTTCAGTAGCAGTTTGGTTAAAATATGAGTATGACCTTAAAAGATTCCGGAGTAAGTTAAAATTTAGTCTCTATAATTTAAAAGTTAAAATTTAGCCACTATAATAGTTTTATAGTTTTATTAAATGATTGGTCAAGAGGTCAATCTGTGGTGGCCATTGAGGTAGGAATTAATTTTCTACAAGTTTCCTGTACATCCAAATGTTATAAAGTCGAGCAGATAAAACCGTAAGGACGGGACACTTGATTGATATAAAAATGAAATAAAACAACAATTTACTAAATGATTGAGACTATTTATGTGGATTTATCAAACAATAAGAATGGTAACTTTTAAAACCATAAGGTCTAAATTCTAACTTTCTCCAAACTAATGGACATAGCCATATTAATAGGTAACTGAACATTTCTGATCATGAACTTGCTAGAAACTTTTCTTAAACGAGTTGACTGATAGACAATACCAACTTGAATGTCTAATTGATATTACCTTACAAGTGGATGAGCTACGCTCTGAAAGATGGCATTTTAACCTAAAACATCTAATACATTTTTCGTTTCCAAATTCTTAATTCTTATGAGAAGCTTGTGTTTCTGATATGTTTTCTTTGCTGCAGTTGTTAGAAGATCAACCAATCCGTGTAAACAAGGCCTAAATTTTGTAGGGTTCTATGTAACAAAATGTTTGGAAGTTTCACTTTTGCCTCTTGAATGAAATTGATGAACAGCAGAGGGCAGCCTTTTCACACAATTTCTCTGTATTCATATCATTAATGTATAATCTTGTTTATTTTTCTGTTCAAGCATCAATATTAACTTAACTAGACTTAAAAAATGCAAAATTTTGATTACATTTCAAAATATTCTGAAAATCATTTTCAGATTAAGTAATCATTCATTTATCACATATATAACTGAGTATTAGGTCAATGGGACGCTTTAGTAATAATTTAGGTTATTCGATAACTATTTTGTTTTTTTTTAGTTTTATAGAAGAAGCTCATGTGCATAATGTCGAAATTGAAGGTATATTATTGTGTGTTACATTCATAGAAGATGAACAATGAGGTTGATCCAATTTCTTAGTCCACAAGTATTTCATTCATTTTTTATTTTACACTTATTTATTAACCACATTTTTATTTGCTTCATTTAATCAAAATTAGTTCAATAACAATAATAACAATAATATTGTCATAAAAGAAAAATACACATATGTGATAACATTTCAGAATTTATATTATGATTTTAATCTCAATTCCCCACATGAATCAAAATCGATTTTGAGTTTACATTATTGGTTTTTATTTAAGTCCTAAAATGATTATGTATGGTGTTGAGACATCCAAAAAATTGAATGATTCTGTCGACACTTGAAATGATACAAATTTCAAAACTTTATAAAAATCAATTGATCTTTTATGATTTAAAGAAGATTTGAGTGATTCACCCATGTTTAAATCAAATAGAAAGAGACAAAAAAAATCAAATTTAAAAGAAAAAAAGAAAAAGAGAAAGAGTACTCAAGACTATTCAAATTGGAACGCTACAAAAGCTATCACTATCAACATGACAAATTCAAACTAACACAAACTAAAATATATTAGAATTCAAAATTCAAAAAAAAAAAAAAAAAAAAAAAAAACCCACCATGAATAAATTGCGGTATAAGTTTGAAATGCATTACTATAGTAATTTGTGAGACTGATTAGTAATTACTTATCGAGGAAGCAATTTCCAGCAAAACAATTTTCACAGCATTTTGAATATAAACCAACAAGGAAAGAAATTATTATGATTTTCCATCACCATCTTCTTCAAATTCTAAGTTGAAAAATATAATAAAATAACAATAATACAGCTCTCAATTTCATGAAAGTCGTCCCAAATTTGATCGTAAGATATGAGGTTCTTCCCAGAAATCTTTCCCTGTTTTTTCACCCCTCGGATCTCCTCTGTCGCCGTCGACGTCAATGAGCTGTCGCTGCTGAAGGGTAATCCCGGCACCACCGCCACCGCGAGCTCCAATTGTTGTGGCTTATTTTCCGGTTACTTCGATTCGTTGCCTGTAGTTGTTGAAGAGATCGACGATGGTGGTCACTGATCAACTGCCGTTGTTTTTGTTTTATTTTGTTTTTACAGTCCCTAAAGTATACGATCAATAAAGATACAGTTGAGTTCATTTATATAATCTTTGAATTTGTAAGCTTAAATTTACAATTAGAAATGTTTAAATTGTATTTTGGATGAAATTTCTGTTGATTTTCTTTTCATCGATGGTTGATTAATTTATTGTTCAGTTATTACTCTCATATTATATTGTATAATAAGAAATTATAATTGATAGTAATATTGATTATATATACGTAGAGATGTAATTAATAAGTCCAATTGAAAAATTGAAAATTTATTAAAAGAAGTAATTAATAAGTCAAATTAAAGAATTGGAAATTTATTAGAAATCCTAAGCTTATTAGAAAACCTAATAAAATTTATTAGGAATCCTAAGCTTATTAGAAAACCCAATAAGTCTATAAATAAGACTTTATGATTTTATTTTAGATACAAGTAAAAATATAAAATTCATTCTATTCAAAAGAGAATAGAGAGATTCAACAGTTCGTGTGTGAATACTATCAGAAAACGCTTGTGATTTTCCATCATTTTGGTGATACGAATTGGAGGATCATACTTATCAAGAATAGAGAAAATTCGATTTAGATAAGTTTAGCATAAAGGTATGTTTATTCGTGATTTAATTTGTTTATACACGCTTAATTATGTTCTAGAGTCGGATAGAATTTTTTTTAATGTTAAATTTAAGTTTAGTATAAGTAATATGAAAAAGAAAATTAAGAAGTGGGGCTAGAGATAATTTAACGATTGAACTAACTATTAGTATTGATGTATATATATTAAAACCTAGGGGATTTGAGTCTTATCTTTTGAGTTTATATTAAATACGCTAGTGTTTATATCTCAATATCTATTTGGGGTTTGTATATGTAATCTCAACAAAGATTAAAAATAAATAATACTAAATCCAGTAGAAATCCAGTCATTCTACGTAACCTATGATAACCAATTCTAAACTGTTAGAAACGTGATTTAATTTAAGCAATTTGGCTAAAAAAGTTATCTAGAAAATGTGATGCAAATATAATGGGGAGAGAGAAAAAGTTAAAATAAGAAGATAATACAGAATGACTGTGAGTGATCACTATATCACTATGACATAATGATAATGAAAGAGGAGAATAAATTTGGACCATATGAAAAGTGACAAATATGGGCCAATGTCTGCTTAGAACTTGAGATCCACGGCTCCTTCCTTGTAGGATAAGCAATTAATTCACCTAAAATTCCACAACTGCTTCTTCTTCATCTTCTTCATCTTCTTCATCTTCTTCCTACCTCTAACTGTCTATAAATAATTCCAACATTTAAATCATTAATTTCCACAACCAAAATCAACTTTTACAGGATCTTCAATATGGGATTCTCGCAAATGTTCAGCTGCTGTTTTTCCCCCTCCCGAGTCTCCGACGATCGCAAAGATGATCTTCCCGGGTCAAAGAAACCCAAACGACCCGTGAAGAAGGAGCGTAAGGAAGCTCCGATTGTAGTTTCTTATTTTCCTGTTGGTTCGTATGCTTCTCGCTTGTAGCTGGTGATCAAGACGCTTGCTGTGAATTGGTTTCAAAATGGGCCGAAAGAAAGTACTCCATGAGGAAAAAAAGAAAAAAGAAAGCCAATTCTAGATTATATTATTTTCGCCATTAGAAGATATATGAACATATGATATTCAAAGAAATTTATATATATATTTTGATTTGTGAATATTGTTAGATTATAAAATACTGTTTGGCAAGACATTACCAATCTGTCCTATTAATTATAAGGTGTAAACTCTCTAAAATGTCAGATCAAATGCACACTACAATACAGCAGTGATATGAACAAAATGTTTTCTTGTTTTCTTTTTCAAATATTTACTGAATAGTGAGCATATACTTGATCTTGATAGTGGCCAATTTTTTTTAAGAAGAAAAAGAATTAAAAAAGAATGATAATATCAATTGCTACGCAACTGATAAATTAATAAAGAATTTAGTCTGCAAGAGGAGAATAATATTTCATTTGAAAGAATGTTACAATATAAATGATTCTGATAGGACTAATATATATATATATATATATAGATATACTCATCTAAACTTTTGAATTATAATGGTAAATGACTATGTAAATAATTAAATAGGTAAGATATGAATTCAAAATAGGCATTACCCTCAAATCCCACTAGGTAATTTTGATCGTCATTTGAACCATTCAAATATTTCACCATCAATAATGATCAACACGGTATAAAATCAAGTAATTTTAGATAGAAAAGGTAAGGCAAATATTAGTTTTTAATTTAACCTAAATCGTTGGGAGAGAAGTTTCTAATACTATAGAGTATCATATTCTTTTTATTATTCATGCTCAAAATATGTGTTTTCTATAATATTAGTGGATCTCACGTTAATTATCATTAATATCATGTTTAAGTTAATTATCTCAAAATTTAAAATCATGACAGTAGGATCAAAATAGATAATTTAATAAATTACTAAACAAAAATTAAAAGAATATAGTTAAAAATAGTATTTAAAAACTTAGTTTATTTTCACCACATTTCAAAGGTAATATTACTATTTCAAACATTACCCTTTATTTGTTTATTTCTTTGTTGAAAAAGCAGTAAACAAGTATAATTTTCTTCTCCCTAATTGATAATGATAATGATAGGTTCAGGAACCAAAGTAATTCTCCAAACCCACGCCACGTGGTTTTAGATATTAATAACAAATGACAGCAAATAACTAAAATTAAGAACTTATTAACTTTGCTTTTGTCCAATCTTTGACCCTCTCATTTTAAACTTAATTAATGACCTAATTACTTAATGGCATCAAATCGTCACCAATTAATAATTAATAAAAAGATGTTCAAATTCATGTATGTTTTGCTTCCTCTTCAAGTTTCTTTCACTTCACCCAGAAAAACAAATGGAATGTGAAGAATATGATCTACTTCAGTCAAAGTCATAGGAAAGCATTGAGTTCTCTTATTGTTTATTGAGATTAAGTGGAAAACAATAGATATAAACAAACAATTGGAATAAACTAAGTAAATTTAAGTTAAATAATCCACCGTACAATTGCAAGAAATAGTCGAAGCTACACGTCTATTTTGTTTAGGATGTAACACCTTTCACATTGAAAAAAAAGACATGTGACAACTTCTTTTTAAAAAAGTTAAATACAATAAATTAAAGTTAAAATTGATATATATCGTTTTCTCTCGTCAAAGTTGACTTGTTGTGTTTGGAAGCCAAAATATCGAAGAAGAAACAACATTTCCAAACATTTTCTAGTACACATTTATATGCATCATGAATATGGAAGAAGTTGAGAAGTTTACTTGGAAAATGACTCTCACAAAATATCCACCTCAATAGAGCAAATATAATAACATTATCTTGTTTTCTTCAAGTATTAAATAATAGATTTGTCCGATACCTATTTTTCAAGATATATCTTTTTAATTATAAGAAAAGAGGTTTTTAGTCTCTAAATTTATAAGAATAAAAATATTAGTTTTTAAATTTAACTTTATTTTAAAAAACAAATTTTTCTTTAAATTATTTTTTAAATTTTTTAAATATCATAGAATTATTTAAACTAAAAAAAATTACTTCAACGACATTTAAGCTTATTTTTTAAAATTTTAATAACTAAAAAAAAGATATATTTAAAAACTCACTACTCAAAATTTATATAGGTTTCTTTTAAAACTTAGTCTACATATAAGAATGTATTGATTCAATCTTTTGTTTCCAAAAAGGAAAAAAAAATGTGTAAATTCTTATACGAGCCATAACAAAATTTTAGATGCTATCAATGATAGAAATTGATTAGTGATTTTGTGATGTATTCTAAATATTTTGTTAAATTTTTTTTGACAATTTTCTATATTTAAATCTACTTCCAACAATTATTATTATGAGACAGTGATCGTGAAACAATACATTCAGTAACTTTGTCAAATATATGACTAAATTAGTCATTCGATAGGAAGTTCAAAGTATGATATTATTGATTTGAGGCATTCCAATTATAAGGGGAGGGTGTACCTTTGGTGGGCTGTGGAAACAGTTAGAAAAGGAAAGAGAAAGGAAAGAGAAGTTTGCAAAATCTTTGCTTGTTCCCCAAATTCCACATTTGACCATTTTTCTACTTCTACAAGTACAACCTCTCATGTTCACTATAAATAACACCTACTTATCTTCATTTTCAAAATCAAAACCAAAACAAAACCCATTTCTCAAAATTTGTCTCTGCTTTGATTTCTGTTAGATTAAAACCCAAAACACAGAGTAATTAAAAATGCTTTCTTCTGTCTTAGTTTCAACATTGTTGGGTTGCTTCATTCCTTCTAAATCTCCAAAGGTCTCTCATGAAGAACAACAACATTCAAACTCAAAACTCAAACAACAGAAACCAAAATCTGATTCCTCGTTAAAACAGTCCCCTAAAGCTCCAATAATCGTCTCTTATTTCCCTGTTTCTCCAAATCTCTCTCGCTTGTGATTTTCCCCATTATCAACTCTGTTCTGAACTGGCAGTTATTTCAACTGAATCAAAGGCTGAAGAAGATGAAGTTTTTTCTTTCTTTTGTTGTCTTGATGGAGATTAGTAAACAGTTGTTTGTTCTACCTCTGTTTTGATTATTGTTATTGTGAGGTGGGTGAGGTCAATATTTTCTTTATTTATTGGAGATTTAATAATATTCAACTTTTGTTTTATTGGGTTTGTCTTCATATTTTCCTATCTTTATCTTTCAATTAAAATGTTAAAAATATTTATTTTAGGTAGAGATAATTGCATTATCTTTTTACAACTCTAACCAATCACAAATTGACAACATTACAAAGTATTTAAGAAGAAAAAAAAGGATTTGTCACAATGAAAAAGTTGTGATTGAACAACTAAATGGCGAAAAAGAATTGTTATTGACCTAAATCGAAATGTGTCCTTACCTCTTAAAACCAATGTTAAACTTTTGCTTGCAAAGAAGTCTGTTTAATGCACTAGCTTTGAGTTTCGACTTAAAAGCTCTTAGAAATTCAAAACCAAAAGACAAAGTGCATCAATAAAGCAAATTATTCGCCTTTTATAAATGAGTGTTGTATATTGATAAACTATAGTTTATTGTAAATCCACAAATCTGACATCCCAATCTCACATCTCTTATTATTGCTCTGATGCCACCTTACAGTGAAAAAACCACAAATAATTATAATGAAATAATTTAAGTAAAAAATTTTGTTCTAAAAGCAAATCCTAAAACATGCCCTTATGCTTAATAAAAAGAAAAGAAAACTTAGATCAGTACTAATTAACCTTCGTAGTAATATTAAAATAATTGTATAACAAGTAGTTTAGTTATAATTTTATTTAGTGATGTTAAAAGAGGAAAGAGAGGTGAAAAAGTAGGCATTTTGGTCAAAAGAAGTGTGGTTTTAATTATTTAAGAGCATGATGTTGTTTCTTTGAACTTACAACTCTTCTTCCCCCAAGACTGTCTCTGTCAAAATACCTCATGATCTTCCTCTTCTTCATCAAATTTCAATTCATATATATATCTTTTTCTTTTATATTGACTTAGTTGTTTGAAAAAGAAACAAAGAAAAACACAAGTGAGTGACTCTTTTAGACCATGCTATTTGGTGTTGTTTTTTTAGTTTTTGAACTTATAATTCTACTTCCATTTTCATCATGCATCTCATGTAGTTTTGAATATTAGAAAAAAAAAGGGTCATATTTGATAATTATTTAAGCTTCACTTAAAACAAATTTGTTTTTAATTTTTAGATTTTGAAAAGCAACCTTACTTTTTCCTCATCAAGTCAAATTTTGAAAACATAAAAAAAAAATGTTGTTTTTGTTTTTGAAATTTAACTAAGAACTCAACAAGAAGAAATATGCAAATTATTGGAAAAAAAATGCATATGAAACAACACTTAATTAAAAAAAAGAAACAAAATAGTTACTATAAGCAACCTAAAAAATAGTTTTTAAGTAAGAACTCAATATTTTTGTCATTAAAAATCATGATATGATATTTGAAAGAAAACAAGTTTAATATATATATATATATATATATTTGTGGAAAGAAAATGAAACAAGACCGAAGATCCTAAAATCCTCTTTTTGCTATCGATTCCATAGTAAAAAAATACATAGATATTAATTATCATTGAATAATGTCCGGTTGGGAGCAAATTATTGGTCACATGATATAATATGATAAAAAGTATAGAAAGGGAAGAAAAAGACAACTTTGCAATACCAATACTTGTTCCCCAAGTTCAACATTTTCATTGACCATTCTCCACTTTTTGTAGTCCTCATGTCCACTATAAATCCAACACCATTTATCTTCATTCTCAAAATCAAAACAAAACCCATTTCTCAAAATTTGTCTCTGCTTTGGATTTTGTTAGATTAGTAATTAAAAATGCCTTCTTCTGCCTCAGTTTCAACTTTGTTTGGTTGTTTCCTTCCTTCTAAATCTTCAAAAGTTTCTCATGAAGAACAACAACATTCAAACTCAAAACTCAAACAACAGAAACCGAAATCTGATTCATCAACATCAACACAGTCTCCTAAAGCTCCAATAATCCTTTCTTATTTCCCTGTTTCGTCAAATCTCTCTCGCTTGTGATTTTCTTTTCCCGTTATCAACTCTGTTCTCCAGTGGACGACTCCTACTGAATCAAAGGTTGAAGAAGATGAAGTCTTTTCTTTCATTTTTCTATTTGGGGTTTTCATATTGTCGCCTTTTCTGCTGTAACTTTGTCTATGGATTTGTTCTTCGTTGGAGACCTTATATGTATATATATATTTTTATATTCAAATAATTTTGGCATTTCAAATGTTAAAATAGTGCCAAGATTCTTTATTGGGGTTTGTTCGATGTGTACAATCTAACAAAATATAATATCTTTAGATATGAAAGATATGTTTGAAAATTAATTTTTTTTAATAAAAAGTGGGATAGTAAAATCGGACATAATTGATATAAGTTAAATTATACTCAATTTAGCATTTGAAAATTGAATTTTTTTTGTTCATGATTTATTGGTTTATCAAGAGAAATGGAAAGAGCAAGAGAATAACAGAGGTTATATATTAGGGTTTTTACCATGACTACGATGAAACTGAAATAAGCGTAAACTAAGAAAGAAAAAAAATCCATTTTTCTTGGATTGTGTTTTTTAAAAGCATTTCTCGCAAAAGAAAAACCAAATCTTTATTAATTATTTTGATTTAAACCACTGGTAATGGAAAATTGAATTTTCAATTCATAAAATAATGGCAGTCAAGAGCAGTCCAAGCCGTGATTCTTCATGTGATTATAAAACTGCCTCAGGGTCTCTTTGTTTGGAATGAAGATGGTTCAACTGCCAGAACAGAGTTAATATGACGGCAAGAAATGTCTTCATCATAAAAGTTATAGATACGTAACGTATATGAGTAAACCAATCTATTAATATCATCAATATGTCAATGAAGATAATGACGACATTCAAATAAATTTAGAGCTTTTTAAGAACGACTTTCTTAAAGAACAGTTGAGTTTCATTATCATTATCAGTCAAATTTCTGTTGATAAAACAAGGTTGTTCGTGTTGAACAATACATACCAACTACCAACAAACTTCCTCAAATCTTTCTCATAAGAGAGTATGCTTACTTGAAGTGGTTTGCCTTTCAACTTGACCAGACTGTTTCGCAGTTAAGAGCTATGAATCGCACCGATAGGATGTAGGAGCAGCCATTGATGCAATTAACCAAATTAAATTGGGAACAAACGTTTCACCAAACGAATCGTGTGAGAAAAATTTGTCGCCAGCAACAGTAAACATTTGTGAAAAAACAAAAATGGTATTATTGATACTATTCTCATACTATGAGTCGAAATAGCTCGGCATTTTCACTTTGTAGAAGACATCGATACGTGTAACATCCTTTTCAACAGTACCTTCAGGCAGCCTATTTGGTGTAAATTGATAAATTCTTAGGTACAAGTACAACCATTAGTAAGAATCTTGTATACTCTAGCCTTCTTGGACTACAAAAAATGAATGGTGGAATCTACTTGTGAATGTCTTGAAGCACTGTCATTGAAAACTATATCTGTGCAATTAGAAGTTCATTCCATGTGTCTGGTATGCCAGGTAAGCACCAATGCAAGCAATCACTTGTGTTTAGGATTGCTCTACGAGTGTAGCGCGAGACGTGGCCTTCGTCTCGCAACTGAGAGATGGCAGTTATATCCAAGATTTTTACCTTGGTACCCTTTAAAGCACTTTCAACAACAATGTCACTGGATCCATCTTGGACAACCTCGCTCCCGCCCGACATTGGAATCATATTATCACAGGATCCCCCAGTGTTCCAATCCCCGTTGAAGAAATGTCTAGGCGAGATTGTCCTAAAGAAAACTTTTAGATTATGAGGATGCAGGGGAAGTTGTGAATCGATCCATCGGGCAATGCTGTAGACAGTCAAGTTCTTGGCATTCGCCATATCCAAAGGCTTCTTTTCTTCTGCTGGTTTTCCATCAACATACATCACCCACCTATTTGCTTGAAGTTTTCCCCTGTTCCAATGGTGACCTGTATTTAAGACCAATACATGAAATTGATGGAAGAACTTTCTCATGAAAGCTGGGGGTTGGTCCAAGTGCATCGCAATATCTGTTAATGGATCTGTTCTATTAAGAGGTTCTAGATCAGACAGGCTCGCTGACCAGTAATATAGAATCGTGGTGTTTGTGTTTGGAAACCGATAAACCCACCCGTCTGGTCGAAGAGCTCCAGGGGCTTTCGCGAGACCGTATTCTCTTCCCACGTCTTCGACTTCAGGGCTTTCTTCACCACCAGTGAGCATACACATCAAAGATTGGAACTGCTGCCTACCCAAGGAATCTCCTATAAATGCAAGTGTTTTGTTCTGCATTCTAGAAATCAAAATGGTATTCAAATCTCTAGAAATAACAAGTTTTAAGTATACGATACACAGATGATAAAACCATTTTCATACAACTACAAAACCAAGCCTATATACAGGTCCAATGCAGAACCGCCCTACTTCAGAAACTGAAAGTAACATTATATTATTTGCAACACACGAGGTGAAAATCTCAAATACCTTCTCAAGAATGAAGAACGCTCAAACTCTGGCATATAGCAATTTTCCGGTTGCCACCTATATCCTTCATACGAAAAATCCTTTCTTTTTGTAAGTCTACAGGCCCACATTATTGATAGCCATTGTTTACATCCAAATCCAGAATACCACGGACGCCTGTTGTCTTCAACCCATCTACCTTTGGCGTAGTTGCAAACTGAAAGAGCAGCAATATCTTAGATATGAAACGGATAACATTTTTTAAAGAGAATATAGTCTATGCATGAATCAAGCAAATCTGGTTTGTGGCATATTCTAAACAAAAGCTGAATTCAGTTTCAAGGGTAACATTAAGAACGAACAACTATGTGGTGTCAATTTGAAAATCTAGACTCTACCTTTAGAGGAAGGAGACAAGATAACACCATCTTCATTATCTTTTAATTCGGGAGTGAGCTTGGAGGCAGAATCAGCATCAGAGTTGTGTGAGCTTTCTATTGGTTTTTCTTTTTCATCAGTATTACTACTTCTTTCCTTCATTTTATCCTCTGACTTGACCACTTCATTCTTTGGCTTAGTTGATGTTGAGGAACTATTTGACACGCCCACTACATATTCTAAGTCATGATAGAGAAAATTAATCCACAAATTATAGCACAATGAAAGTTAAGGAATTGTACATGGAGAAAAGAGAGAGGGAGAACATGAAAAATATAAAAGCAAATCAAGTTTAGACAGTCATTCTTCTTTAGAGGAGTTACAAATTCATGCTTGTTTTAGTGGTATATAATAGCTGATAAGCATTGTGATCTTTAGATCACGGAAGAAAAAAAAAACCATAATTACATCTCTATTTTCACTTCTCAATCAAATTATCCAAATTTGACATTCTAAAAACAACACCGGAAATGGAAAAAAAAAAACAGAATTAAGAAAATCATTAAAGTTCATGGTAGGCCATACACAGTGATACACGTAGGTGACAACTTTCACATCTATGACCAATTGCAAACCAAGAAACAGATTGATGACAATTAAGCATTCAAGTCAAGTTACCAAAGATAGAAAGCACGGAATTCTACAAATAATATCCCATCAAAGCCTTTACACATTTATCCCATTCATATTAGAAAGTAGAAAGAATATGATAATTAATCATATAATTATGATCAGTTGGCAAAATACCTGAAACTGGTATCATATACTGCTCTCTTGTCGATGGAAGAAAACTGGCAATATATTTTTTATCCCAAGCCCAGAACAATATGGTTGTAAACATAAGAACAACCAGAGCAATGGAAAGATATCCCCCCCTCAGCCTAGTGATGTTTCCACCTTTCATCTCTTGCTTATATGAACATGTATTGAAAAAATTCCCTCATGTCACATTAGGGGCATTTCTTCAGCACATTAGCATATGCCTCTCTATGTAACTGTGTCTACATAAGAAAATTTTCAGACATATCAGGAAAAACAAAAAGACAAATTAAAAAAAAAAAAATCTTAATTCCAGTTCCCTAGACGACATTATGGAAGAAAATGAATTGCTAATTGGTTAGCTCCAAAAAATTGTCTAACGCAATGCAATTAAAATAGCTAAAAACAAAGTGAAAGCCACACGAGGTTCTCAAACAAATGTGAATTTGGAAAGTAGAAGCTAAAACCATCAGTTATGCCAGAGCCAAATCGATCAAGGAGAGGGTGTTAAAGAAACTAAGCTGCCACAATCAATCAGAACCCAAATGTGATTTCGTACAATTAACCCACCGATCGATTCGACCCATTGTGATATCTAAGAAAATAAGAGGAGGGTAAGGAAGAAAAGGCTAAAACAATGGAGATTGCAGTGAAAAAGGTGAATAAAAGAAGAAAAATCACGCACCCAAATGTGGGAAAGTTGGAGATGGAGATGCTGGCGCGGTTTCTTAGGAGAAAATCTTAGTCAATTAGCATTTGAAGAGAGAAATACAGAGCACTTCTCTCAAAATGATTATTAGATCCAAAGGAAAGTTCAGAGACGATGATGAGACAAAAGAGAGGTTTCTTCAGCACCAAAGACTGAAGGCAGAGATCGCCTTTGGTGAAACTTGAATGACTAAAATACCCCTTACATTCTCCACGTGGTGTGTTGTGATTGTTTGTGTCCCAAGCTGCTAAGAGGGTAGTTCGATTTATTTAAATTGTTCTTTTTCTTTATGATAACATATTATTTTACTATTTTGTAAATAAATTCTTTCTTTTGCTTTATATGAAAACAACTTTTTTTTTTTTCGTTTTTAATTCTGAAAGATTGTAAAATTTTGAACAACAAAAAATTATTATTACACGCTTGAAATACCATTTTATATTCCTTTAATTTTAATATATACTATCAAATATTCAATTAAATTGGATTTAATCTCTAAAATTAACTTTTATTGAAGTTGATTAATTAATAATAAAAATTCTCATACAATAAATGTGTTTAAATATAGAAATTATATGTCATCCGTCGTTAAATTATGAAATTTTGTTATGTTTGTAAATATATATATTTTTAACATTTTTATCCTTTAAAATAATTTTTTTAAAACCATAGTTAGTAAAATCAAATATTAATATATAATTAAAAAGAAATAAAAAATCAAAATATTTTTGGAATTTGCTTAATTGTTATCTCAATCAAAAATATATGTGAGCATTCTCTATCATTGTGACCGACAAATCGTGAACTGGGGGCGGCCGTACTTTCGACGAGATGATTGAGTTTATTCACTATACAATAATGATGGCCCCAACCCATTATAACTCATGGGATTATTGGATCACGAGGCCCATTAATCTACGGCCCACGAAGTTAGGACCAACAACATACATAGCTAAATATGGATATGAATTTCAATTCTAAATCATGCAAAAGTCGAATTTTGAGCTTTACAAAAAATTGTATTTAAAGATAAGTAGATTTATTGGAGATTTAAAAGTAAATGCAAGAATCCGGGAGGGAAATGTGAAATGTGAAATGTGAAATGATCGTTAATTTGTTGGCATAGAATATACAAGTATATGGTAGCTATGAATTTAAACATTACAATTTGCATTTGACCTGTCAACGAAGGCTTCTTTTCAAATATATCCCCTTTTCTTGGTTTGTTATTTCGCTGTATCCCTACACTTTCACTTTGTGTTTTTAAATCAAACTCAAAGCCATACATTATTGTTAGTAGCACATTTAACAATCTTTATTCTCCTCCATCAACAACTTACACTACGTTCCTTTAGGTGAGTTGGATGGGTTTCATAGTGGGTTGACTTCCTACATTTCCTTCCCCTTCTAAGTTAGCAAATCAAACTGATCATGGCAGGGTCATACATGAAGGGCAGAGGTGGACTCGATTGGGTTGTTCGTTCTCCCATCATTCTTGATGAAGAGGTTCAACTATAAAAAAAACATTTTTTGTTTTTTTGTTTTTCTAAACAATTTGGGACAAGGTTATAGTTGTGCTAGCCTTAAAACAAATGAATTAAAATTAAGAAAGGAAAAAAAGGAAAAGAAACTTTCCTTTAACAAAGAGGCATATGCCGAGAGCACCCTGAAATTGTATAACTTAATTAAATCTAAAAAGAGCAGAAGAAAAACCACCAAAAATCCTCATCTAAGTCTCCAATTCACTGAATCCAGTCCATAGAAATCACCAAGTTGTGAAGTACAACCAGCCAGTCCAAAGGAATTTCAATTTGGTCTCTCCCACATCTCAAAAGGCCATTCCTTTCCTTTTGCCTTCTCATCTTCCTCAAATTCCATGTATTAGAGCCGATCAGCCGCTTCTTCTTTTATCCCCATATTTATTCCAAACCCATTTCCCATTTTATCAAATCCCCTTTTTCCCACTTCTCCTTTCCCATGGCTCGTTTTTGCGACCTTCAATCGCTTTCTTCCCCATTTTCCTCTCACCCAACAATACCCAGGTCCCCAAATTTCAAACCCATTTTCTCTTTTCACTGTAGTTCCGCATCATCTTCCTCTTCTTCCCCATTTACAGAGAAACACTCGGTCAAGAGATACCAAAGAGACGATTGGTTGTACAAGTACCAATCAGACCAACCTTCTGTTACTTCATCGTGTTCTATTCCTTATGATTCTGAGTCCATTCGGCAGAATGACATTGCCATGCAGCTTCCGGAGCTCAAGAAATTGCTGGACGTGCTTAGGGAAAAAAGGGTAAGTAGTGGATGCGATGATGGAAAATGTGGACCTGGGGATGTATTTCTGGTGGGGACTGGCCCCGGTGATCCAGAGCTTTTGACATTGAAGGCAGTGAAAGTGATTCAGAGGGCTGATTTGCTTTTGTATGATCGATTGGTTTCCAATGATGTATTGGAATTGGTGGGTCCTGATGCTAGGCTTCTCTATGTGGGAAAGACTGCAGGTTACCATAGCAGAACCCAGGTGAGCGTTTTCTTCTAAAATCTCTTGTCATGAGGATTGTTTATGTTTATCTATCGTTCTCGTGAAATGGGTAGAGTATTTTCAATTTTGTTGCTGAATGGGAATTGTTTCAGGAGGAGATTCATGAGTTACTTCTGAACTTTGCTGAAGCTGGAGCTACAGTTGTGAGGCTTAAAGGAGGAGACCCTCTTGTAAGTTTGAATTTGAATGGTTGAAGTGCGATTATGAATATGGTTTGTCATTCAAGTGAAGTATCCTGAAAAGTTGTGTTGTTTGTGCTTTCTTAGGTGTTTGGAAGGGGCGGGGAGGAGATGGATTTCTTGCAACAGCAAGGGATTCAAGTAAAAATTGTTCCTGGTTAGTGCATTTCTGAATATTTGCAGTTTTAAGCACATTGTCTAAGTGTTTTCAAGTGACTCCAACGATATGGAAATTCCTTGTCAGAAGTTCAGTGCACCTCATTTCTTTTTGGATCATAAAATGTAACACTTGTTTGGACTGGAGAATTTCGTAGGGAAGGCACAAATACTTCAAGGATCTCGCCCCAAGCGGGGCATTACATTCCTACACCCCACCACCCCACTCTATTTTCTGTCCTCAACTCCTCAAGGGCAAAGAGCACGGAGTGACATTAAGTTATGTTGAATAGAGCCAGTAGGAGTGAGCTTGTTTGAAATAGGATTGGGGGGACATTCTCATTCCCTAGAACAAGGTCGCTTGAATTTACTTCAGGCTAGGAGTCAAATCAATTAACTGTTATAAATATGTTGCATTCTCATTTCCCAATGTCATGTCTATGCATCAACATTTTAAGGAAACTACCTCATATTAGGAGATATGTTTGTTTCCCTTGTAGGTATAACTGCTGCTTCAGGTATAGCAGCTGAATTGGGAATTCCTTTAACACACAGGGGAGTTGCAACGAGTGTCAGGTTTCTTACTGGCCACTCAAGGAAGGGTGGAACTGATCCTTTATTTGTAGCGGAAAATGCAGCGGATCCAGATTCAACTTTGGTTGTATACATGGGTCTATCGACTCTTCCATCTCTGGCCCTTAAGTTAATGCATCATGGTCTGCCTCCTGATACCCCAGCCGCTGCCGTTGAACGAGGAACAACACCCCAACAAAGAACCGTAAGCACAATTCTCTGCTTCCTTAAACTTTTGTCATGGGTTGGGTAGAGTTCAATCATATACTCAGCTTAAAGTAGGAGATCTCTCATATGTCAATCTATTTTCTTCTCTGTGTCTTGCTACATTTTTAGTGAACAGGTTTTAGACATTTATATCAATGGGGAAGAATATGTTTTCACTTTAGTTTTTTCATCTCATTTTGGTAGTGTCTATAACAAATCTTGCTTGGATCTGTTACATTTGTGTAGGTTTTTGCACAACTGAAGGATCTTGCAGATGAAATCAAAGCAGCAGAGTTGGTTTCACCTACTTTAATTGTCATTGGAAGAGTGGTTTCTCTCTCACCACATTGGTCTATTTCTTCCAATGAAGCATCCAGTTTGGTGGAAGCCTAATAGAATAACAGAGCCTAGAAAAAGGTCAAGCAAACAAGGAATAGTTCTTCATTCTGTCACTTCAAAATTACTTTTGAGGAGCAACTGCGATAAGAAGCTTGGGATATTGAGTTTCTCCACAAGATTTTGTCATGAATGAGTGTGGAAAAGAAGAATTGCGAACTCTCCCATCTACTCTTCTGCATTTGATTGGCCTGCCCATTGCATTCAAACGACTCGATTAGGAGTTTTCTCAATGGAGGGGACTGATGCAGTGATTTTCTTTATCAGATGCTATACCCGAGCACGGTGAAGCAGCATGTTCTCATTGCCATTTCTTGCAATGATTCAAATAAAACTTCCAAACTCCAAGGTTTTTCTTATAGTTCATGAAGAATCTTGTGCAGTGAGATTACTTTATCAGCAACCAATTTTGTTGAAGAAATCTTCATGGTGACTGAAATTCAGAAATTTTATTGGACTATCTGGTGTATTTGTTATCAGCTAACGTCTTTTGTTTGTTCCCTTTTCTTGAGATAGTTCCAGCTCTAGAATTGTCTTTATATTGAATAGAACTTTTAGAAATGAGAAATATTGAAGGGCATACGTATTGATGTTCACCTCAAATATGAATTTATGGTTTCTGCAGTCTGGATTTTATTGTTTGGAAAATGCATTGGCGTAACCAAGAGGTCGGAAGTTCAATTTTTCGAGGTTGGAAAGTCCAATTTTTCATCCTGTCATCGTACTAAAACCAATCAACAATCAAAGTTCTTAGACCGAAGCAGCTTAATTTAACGTAATAAAATTGTCGGCACTTTCGAAGTGCTTGAGTTTTAAGTCTGAATAGGATCACAATTCCAGTTTTGTTCGGAAGCGATACTTTAGCACCATTTTATTTTATTTTATTTTTTAAGTCAACTATGCCTCTAAACTTATCAAATAATACCAATTTAGATTAAATGTTCAATTTCATTAAACAAGTCTTCGCAATAACCTTATATATATTCGTAACACACTCGTTAAAGTTCTAATTGAAGGAAATTGCACAGTTAAGGTCTAATTTGATAGATCATTTCCAAATCTTTGTACAAGCCAAAATTAACGTGAACCATCAATAGTTTTATTATTGTTTAAGCGGAATCAATAAGAAAAATGCTACATAATAACTTAACCAGATCGATCAATTTGAACTGGTTCCACTTGATTCATAAACAAATTGAACTGGTTCATCTTGATTCATAGATACTTCTACATTGAAAATTCAGTGGAATTCTCACACCAAGCAAAACAGCTTTTGTGCGAGAAATTCCCAACACACGAACAAAACAGAACATTCCTTACTTCACTCTCTTCACCTTCCTTATTCGTTACACTGCTTCCATAGAAAGCTCCGGCAGGTGGGAGAGATTTCTACTGCAGAGCTCAACGGAGAAGGAATCGCTTCAACCAGTAAGCAGAATACTTGAGGTACCTTCCTAATTTGTGCCTAAAATCAATGTAGACGAGGCCGAACCGCACCGTGTAGCCTGCATCCCATTCGAAGTCATCCAAAAGTGTCCATGCATAGTACCCCTTAACATCCACTCCTTCCCTGTAATGTCAAAGAAACAAAAGAACACCCAAATCGTTAGAAAAATTCTGAGTTCATCTGCAGTTATCAATGGAGTTTGGCGTTTATGAGATCATTCATACTTAATAGCTTGAAGAAGAGAGGCAAGATGAGCATGGTGGTATCTGATCCTTGTTCCATCTTTCAAAGCTTCCTTAATTGGTTGTGTACTATTGTCTGAATAAGCCATACCTATAATAGTATAAAACGCAACAAAAGCCAATAGTTTATTACCCATCCATTAGAGAGCGACATTGTAGAAACAGAGAGAGAATTACCATTCTCAGTGATGTAGATAGTTGGGTTTTTGTACAGTGCTTTTATATATTTCAACAATAGACGAATACCCTCTGGGTAGATGTAAAGCCAATTCAAACCAGTCTGCAGAGAGAAACCCATTTATAGGTCAAGAACTCAGCTATTAATTAAAACACTGAAAATTACAGTTCTAGATAGAAAGAATGTGAGATTACGAACCGCTGGTCCAATTAGAATGCCATCTCTCTCCGCTGTAGAAACAGATTGAAAAAAAATGTATATGTTAAGGATCACTGAAAAAATCACCTAAACAAACTTGATCCCGTGCATCAATTTTCATCCTTAACTTTCAACTTCAATTACATTACTTACCCATTTTCGAAAGAAGAAAAAGAAACAGCCTACCCATTTTTGAATACTCACTGATTTCAATAAATGCAGCCTACCCATTTTGTAACATATTTATGTTTAATAGTTCAATATGTACACAGTGCATAGCAAATTCAAGTTTAAGGCAGAGATATCTCAATAGGTTTATGAAGACATACTAGAAAGTGAGACGTGCATATCAGAACTGTAGCTTTTGTTCGGCGAATTTGAGAAAGGCACATCGTCAGCAAAATTCCCGGTATAGTAATTTAGTCCAAGAAAATCAAACGATCCTTTAATGTTTTTCGACTCTGCAACGGAGAATTTCGGCAACCTATCTCCGACGTACTCGCGCATTGATTTCGGGTAATCACCATAAGTGATTGGATGCATAAACCTACAATTCATTTCATTAATTTTCACCCACATTTCTTAATTAGCTATTATGATGAAAGAAAAAAAAAACTCACCATCCGAAGAAGAAATCAAGAGCTCGATTCGCCGCCTTTTGAGAAGCTGGCG
Organism: Cucumis hystrix; assembly: GCA_025688845.1. Lineage (NCBI taxonomy): Eukaryota > Viridiplantae > Streptophyta > Magnoliopsida > Cucurbitales > Cucurbitaceae > Cucumis > Cucumis hystrix. The sequence continues at coordinate 24,246,172 of CM046883.1, forward strand.
TGTTTCGTTTGGGCCTAAACCAATGAGTCACCAATGTGATTCCAATTTGACCCTTCTGCTTCTTCTGTAGATCTCAAATCGTTTTTCGAATCAAAACAAGTTAAACACAGATTAATTTAGGGATTTGTTCTTCAATACGTACCTGATACTTTTGCTTGTACAGTTTGACGGCGGCGGAGTGGGAGAGAAGAAGATTGTGAGCAACAATGTAAGGTTCAGTGGCGGAGTTGCCGGCAGTGCAATTTCCGACGTAGTTGGAACATCTTCCGGGAGCGAATGTCCCGCCGTTGTACCCATTAAAGCTGTACGAAAATGGTTCGTTGAGGGTTACCCAATACTTGACCCGATCACCGAATAATTTGAAGCACAAATCCACATATTCCCGAAAATCTTCCCTGTTTAATCACAGAAACATCACTAAATAAAATATGTTTATGACTCAATCAATTCAGTAACTTGGTTGCTCTTACACAATTTTGTGAGAAAAATAAATCTCGAGGATGATATTTACTTACACAACTTTGCTACTTAGAAATCCTCCGTACTCATCTTCAAGTGCTTGAGGGAGATCCCAATGAAACAAAGTGACATATGGCACTATTTCTGCATTATATTTTACCATTATTTACATCATTTGAATAACACCAAAGTGTGACAATTAATAAAAACAAAAATTCAATGCATAAATTAAACTTACTATTGGCAAGGAGTTCGTTGATGACATTGTTGTAGAATTTGACGCCAAGTGGGTTAATTCCTCCACGAATTTTGCCCTCTACAATTAATTTTATTCCATTTTTTAAATTTTTATCATGAAGTGAAAAGGAAATATTGAGATGGAATAATGGAAAGATCTTACTTGGCAGAATTCTAGGCCAAGAGATGGAGAATCTGAAAGAGTCCAACCCCATTAGTTTCATTAATTTTATATCCTCCTGAAAATTAAATTACAATTTTTAAATAATAATAGAAAAAACAATTGATATTTACAAGGCATGTAACACATGATATATAATATATAGTTTTTGGGTCATAGTTGTTAAATACAAAACCATAATCTTACCTTATAACGATGGTAGAAATCCGTAGCTATTTCTCCACTGCTATGGTCCCATATTTTTTCTGTGTTCATTTATTTCTCTTCGTCAATATCCCAAAAATAGAACCGTGACAATTTTCAAAATAATTAGTTTATTTTTCTTCACCATGCACATCACATCCAAACACTCCTAATAATAAATGTAAAGAATTTGATTGATATAACATAATATAATATATCTTTTCAGAGAATAATATTTCCACACCAAAAAAAAAAAAAAAAACCATTGTTTTCGGATTTGGAGAAAACTAGTTTTGAAAATATGGTTGGTCAAGATGTCATCTTCAAAATGATTTTATTCATCTTGTAAAATATGAGTAATTGAGTGTGTATTAATCATTTGATTATCTTATTAACTTCTTATGTAATAAGTTTAGACTCAAGTCTAAAATAATATTACACTTTTGGTCCATGACGATAGTTCGAGTAGTAGCAAGCAACTTTAAGCAAAATTATATATGAGTACTTTTAAAAGGAAATACAAATGATAGACTGCTTTTCTTTATTTCTAACTTTTTGTTTATTTCTAATACTAATAGAGTTTAACATAGTTCGATCTGAGTATTATATATGTACAATCAAGTCATTCTCTATAATAAACTTAGTAAATTTTCAAACTGACACAATCAACCCATAAAAGGAATACGGCGTTTGTCGATTTAAGTCAGTTTAAGTTTTTGAAATATTTTATAAAAGACATCAATTTGGATTTTTTGCAAACCGACACCAACCAAAACTCTACCTTATCTTCAATTGACCCAAATAATAATAATAATAATAATATCTAACTTCAAAATGGATAATACTTATCTCATAGTACTTATAATGTGTAGATTTTAAATATTTATGTTAATTGAATTTAATTATTTAAGTTATTACTTGACATTTCAAGTAAAATTGGTTAAGCATATGTTGATCCAATAAATCATAGCATATACAAGTTAAAGTATAAATATTTCATAGTTTTGATTTTTTCTTTACAAATTAAATTTTCAATCTCAAATTTAAGTTTAAATATGTAATAATTTATGTAGGAATGATCTGATATATTCTGTTTACTTGATTATGTAAATTGGACTACTATAAAGTTTACAATCGAGTTATGTGTAGACCCATGTTATTTATTTGCGACTTTAATTTTTTTGCTTTTATGTCTTTCTAAAATTTTACTTCTATCACTATTAGGTTTTCAAATCTTTAAATAGAATATTAAAATTTTTAAAGGAAAAATTATATATATATTTTTAAAGTTTCAAATTAGAGAAGACTAAACAAAATCTTCTAGATCAAAAATCAACTCAGTAGTTAGAAAAGTATTTGTAAGCTTAATTATCTTATAAGAAAAAAAAATTAAATTATTAGTAAATACAACTCATTGAACCCTAAAATTCTTCCATACATATACTAAATTAAAAATTCTCAAACTAAGAAAAAAGTTATTTTTAAGTTTTGGTAAATGGGGAAATCAAAAGGTGAGACACCTGGGTGGTTCTTAGTGAAAGTATCCCAAATACTTGGACCTCTCCCATCAAGACTTGCTGCTCCTTCTAACTGTAAAGAATCAACAACGTACATTATCCCCCTCATAATTTTAACAAAAGAAGAAGAAGAAGAAGGAAGACTGCCGACATGTCGACATTAAGAGGAACCTGATAAGCAGCGGACCCAGCTCCGAAGATAAACCCTGCCGGAAAACTACTCCGGTTGAACGGAACTGAGGTATGACTTGGCTCAACAGGAGGGCTGGTCCCACCGGTGCCCAAAGCGCCACTAGCAATGGATGCCGCGACTAGCGTTATCAGAAGCACCGGAGCATTATACGCCGCCGTCATGGCTACAAACTTGGTCGTCGGATCTTGTGCAAATGCCTTACCCCCAACTGGCCTTTAAATAATGAGAGTTCGCTCATAACTTGGGGGGTTTGTGTAAGATTATTAATATTAAAATTAAATCTGGATCTCTTTTATATTTTTTGTGTGTTTAATAGTGATGAAGTGAAGTTTTGTAATTAATTTAAATAGTAATAAAAGAGTAAATTTTAATTGATTAAAAAATTCTTCACTATTTTACATCCATGCATAAATGCATGCACATGTAAATTTGTTAATATCAAAGAAGATCGAATTTAGAAGTATAAATTTTAAAAATTTTCGAATCAAATGAATATACTAATCATAACTTGAAAAATAATTAACTATACTTCAATTTTTTAAAAATTTATAATATAATAAATGAATAAAAGTTTAAATTAAACGAAGTATACAACATTTAGAACTAAACTTTGTAACTTCGTAAATTCAAGAGAAATTTCTATAAAATATATTTCACATCGACTAAATAAAACATCTAATATTTATTTAAAGTTAAGTGGCCTTATATTATTATTAATTGATAGTAGTTTTTCACAACTCTCTTTTTTACATTTTTTTTCAAATAACATTATTAAAAGAGTTAGAAAGTGGCTGTAGTTATATATTATTATTTTGAGTACATTTTTTATTTTATAAATATTGCTATTATAGTCGAAAGATAATATATTAATTAATAAATACTACACGAGTCACGTTTTGCAAAAGCAATTATGGAAGTACAACTATATTGATCAATGGACTATAAAATACTTTTTTTCTGTTGCCTTTTAGTTTAGAGAATCCATTCAAATCATTGACTTTTTAAAATTGTAATGCATATTTCAATATCATGATCGATTAAATGATTAGTGGTTCAATTATAAATTGATAACAATACTTAAAAAAGTAAATATTTAAATAAATACGTAAAATAATTTTTTTCACAAGAAAAAAAAAAGTATTTTTCCTTAATGTAGATCTTACATTTTCAATTTTTATTAAATTAGATCGTAAGTATAAATACATATTGCCATTTTTACCTTATAATTAGATTTTGGTTAAAAAAATCAATTCAATAAAAACATTATCATATGTATTCAATAGATAGTAAAAGTTGGATTTTTGTTAATATGTGGAGGAGAAATTTTTAATATTATTATTTACAATTATGATATGACAAAGGATCCCCAAACAAGGTGGTCCAAATACGATCCATTTGATTCAGTTTATAGTCGAATAGAAATGAGATATGCAAATTACAATTCATACTCTAACGACAATAATGTTCTTATCATCCATTTTAGATCAAACGATGTAACCGCCTTTAAATAAAATTTAAAAAATAGTACTATAGAACAATTGAGATGTGAATCTTTTGCATATAATAATGTAAAACTAAAAAGTAAATCAATATATAATATAATATATTATAAAATAAGAAATAAGATAAGGCAATATTTAATCTAACTTGTTTCATATTGGAAAAAGTCGTCGAGGGTTACCTTACATCACATATTTTAATCGTAGTTGGATTAAAATAAAATCATACAAAAAAAAAATATATTTTTTTTTATTGATTTAAATATATAAACTTTATTTATTTGTTTACGAAGGTATTCTTTTTTTCCAAATTACAACTTTGCGTCGTAAAAGTCGCTGAATTTCTCCAAATTGACACAACAAGATTTATTTTAAACTTAAGAAAAGAGGGTTGGTGTATTTGAAATCTACAAATCAAGATGATCAACTTGAATCATGCAAGTTCAAAATGGAACCTAGGTATTAAAATAGTCAAATAAGTCTTGTTTTGCACATATATTCCAACCTTAAAAGCATCACATTTATTGAACAATAAGTTCATTTTTGTAACTCTAACTATAAACATAAACCTACTGATTTTTTTAACATACAAACGAAACTGTGAGTTGAAGGCTGTATGAAGTGTTGTGGAATCCACATTAAAGGAAAAAACGATGCCGAATGAATCAGAAGAGAGAGTGGAGAGTGGTGTAGAACTCCCACCTCCTCCATTATTTGATTGACCAAAGCTGTCTTTTCCACCTTTTCTTTTTTCTATTTTTTATTTAAAAAGGACAAACCTGTCTTTACTTGACACCAAGGGAATTAAATGAATAATATTATTTTCCACCCATTTCTTATTTTATTATTATATTCTTTTTAAAAAACCAAGGTTTGTATATATATATATATATATATATATATCCAACTTTTATATTTTTTAAAATTAGCCTTAATAAAAAAAAAACACCTTAATGGTTAGTTTTCAATGAAAATTATATCAAATATGTCAATTAGTTTTTTAATTACATAAAAAATATATCATTGAAGTTTCAAAAAAATATATATTATTGCTTTTAATTGATGAATTAATAAAAGTTGTTAATTCAAGTAGTTACAAAATACCATTACATTTGACCAGTTAAAATATAAATCCAAACTTGTTACTAAAAGCTTTCATCAGAATTAATCTGGGTATTAATTTTTTTGAGACGTTTAGTCTAGTTGTTAAGGCCTCCGCCATTTGAATTGTTTTAAGTGTTGCTATGTTGAAAGAATAGTGTATTTGTCAATTGAACTTCAACCTTTATGAAATGTTGATGTCGCTTGTCATAACTATGTCTATAAGCTCAACAAAGCTATTTATGGTTTGAAGCAAGCAACACGTGCGTGGAATAATACTACCTTATCATGTAACGGCCTAACTTTTCAAATCTAAGCTGGAGTCTTTATTTAAAATAAAGGAGAATTATTTAAAAAATAGTAAAATTGACAAATCAAGTGTAATGAGTTTTTGTCTTTAGTGGTTTTTTGACCGTAAAGTGTAAATAGCATGTATTCGTTTTTATATTATTCTACTCCTTAAATAATTAGTGGAAGTTAAGTCAGAGTGACAGTGAGAGACTTAGAGTTGCTATTAGAAGCAAACTTCGAAGGAAATGTTGATTTCGCTCATCTTAACTATGACGAAAGAAAAGTCGTCGAGTTTAAAAATCAAACGACCATGCTTTCCAATGACAACTAAAATAACGTATTCTTTTTTTAAAACATTAGTTAATTAATGTAGTGTAAATATATATTTAAAAAGACAAACCTTTTGATAAATTTATTCTTTCATTATATTTTTAGAAATATTAAAATATGAACAGAACAATACATTACAAATAATAAAATGTTATATTAAAAGAGTAGATATAAATAATTTATTTAAAAAAAACAAATTCACAATTCACAAAATAATTAATAATAAATTAGACACCCTAATCACTTGGTGGATAACCATAAATTTTGTTATCGTTTATAAATATACATTTTCAACAAATTTTAAAACTAAACTTTAATTTTCTTTCTCTAACTTTATTTTTTTTAATCCACCATCAAATACATATTTAAAAACATTGCAAATATTAGCTCAAATTTTATTATTATTAAAAGAACACAGGTACATTTTATTATTTCTACAAATTTTTTAATTAGAACAAAATCCGAAGAAATTTCAATTATCATATTTAATTTATTTTAAAAATTTTCTAGATTTTCTAAACTCCAGTACTAAAAATTGATCCTAATGATCTTATGCTAGCCCACGAAATTTTGACAAAGTAATTTGTATTTGACTAACAAAATTACAATTCATATTAGAATGAAGGCAATTATAAAAATAAACATGATTAATATCATAATCTCACATATGTAGGATGTGTGTGAACGCCACTTTCTTGAGATTTCATATATTTTATAGAATTAGGCAGGATATGTTAGTTGAATTTATGAAGTTGAAATATTAATTTTGTTCTACATTCACAAATTAAAGGAAGTAACGTGTATCACGAGCTATATGATTGAGGGCATTTATGTCATTTGGTTGCTACCTTACCACAAGTTCTTATCTCTTTTCTTTATGGGAATTCTAAAGATATGAAGAAATCATCAACCTTATACTCCCATTTTAAATAATAAAGAAACGAATTCAAAAAATCTTTATAAAAATATATAACCAAATTTGCTTATCATAATAAATAAGAGTTTGAATTGAAAAACTCCCTTGTTATTGTTTATTTTGGCATTAGACAGAATTTTAACAAATATAGATAGAGGCTAATAAAACAAGCAGAAATCTTCAATCATTACTTGGATACATATTATAATATATACGTGAACAGCATGGAGAATCACATCCTATTCAGAAAATCATATCCTAACATTCACAAAATCATATCCTAACTATTTTTTTTTTTAATATATTGTTTGACACCTCATTTAAATTAAAAGTTGAAAACATGAATAAATTATAAACGAAAATATAGCGTGAAGATCATTTAAAATGAATTTTCAACCTCTTTCATTAGTGGGACTAACTTCAAATAAACATTCTATTCAAATTTGGGCATCTTTGATAGCATTTAAAGTGTGGGTCATATGTAGCAATAATAAAAGGATATGGCAATTAAATAAAAAAAATAGAAAGAAAAAGAAGAGATGCATAATATAAAGAAGCCAAACAGTGAAGCAATCTCTTGTAATAATTAATTGAAAAGTTTATAAAATAGGACAAAACATATTGTTGGGTTCCGATTCTTGTAATTTTGTGAGAGCAAAGAAACAAAAGAAAAAATATATTTTTTACTGAGATATGGATTTCTTTTTTTAAGAAATATTTGGACAAAAGTAAGTTAAAATATATTTGAATGAGATAATGTGATGTTAAATAAATTTAATCAAATAGTATAATGTATATATTATCAAATAAATCTAACATTAGCTTATTTAGAAAACAAGTGGCTATAATAGTTAGGAGACGAATATAAGAGTTTACAATGATTAAAATGATTTTTCTTACTTTTATTCAAAGGAGAAGCTCTGGTAGACTCTTAAACTTTTGTACGGAAAAAATTGTTTAAAAAAACTATCAAGAAAAAACCTCTATCTCGATTATTTTTACTTCACTCTTTTAAAAAGAAATTAAAAAAAATCGTAGTTTTTTTGATATTATGTTTGATGTTTTGTTACACAATACTTAATCGGCCAAAATGCTCGGTGCATTCCACACAATATTGATTCGTGTGTATTTTATCATATTGTTTGATTATAATTTAGTATGTGACAAATATATATATTTTAAAATTATGGTCAATAAGAAAAGCCTTAATGTTTGACAAAATTTAAAATAATGGGTAAAAAAATTTGTAAAAAAATTTATATGGTCTAAGAACTAAAGTTAAAGGTTCCATTTATCCGTCAACAAGAGTTAGTGTTCAAGTCCGCTACACCCAATTTGTACTTAAACACTGGGCCATCTGTGTATATGCCCTAAATGGGTTTTGAATTGATGTTATTTACAATATTAATCATAAAACTTAGTCAAAGTCAATTCACATAAATTCACTTTAAGCACGTTTTAATGATATTAAGCATCTCTTGAATTGTGCTGTCCATTTTCAATCACCATTTTATTGAAGATGATAATAAAAATAACAATCTCAATATGTGTTTTTAAAAGCGAAGAAAAAAAAATTTAAGTTTCACATTTAAAAGAATATATTTCTAAGAAGTATTGACACATAATTTAGAAATTATCAGTTTTTTCTTAATCTTTTTAAACTAAAGGATGCATTAGGCTTCTGGTCCCTAAAATTTGATATTTATGTCAAATTAATCTCTAGAAATTTCAAAATTGAACAGTTGTGTCTCCAACATTTAGAAAAGATTTAAATCTTTCAATTATTAGATGTTAACTCCACAATGATGATGATTGTCTCCTTCATCCTCCCCAACTCCAGCATCAACGCCACTTCTCTTCCTTGGTGCAGTCAATGCCCCCAACGACCACGACTCAAAAAAAAAAAAGAATTTACACGACTCATTGATTTCATATGGTCCTCGGAGTTGGAAACAATCTATTATCAATGTTCTCTTTCTCTTTTTTCCTTTTTTCCAAAGAGTGCTGATGTCTAGATCAGTAAAACGACAAGATGACTTCAAATTAAATAATTGACTGTTGGAGTGAGTTTTTTAACTCCTTGACGATAGATTTTGATAAGAGCTACAGAACAATTTCGAGTTCGTATATATCCAAAACCAAAACTTTCAATTCTACTAAACTGAAGTATGAATGCACCCGACGAACAAGAGAAATGAAATTTAATAGAAGATGAAATAATCTCAAATATTTGAGAATTTGAAATTTCCCACTTAAGTATTCTAAATTTTTTTTTATCATATAATTCATATTCCTATTTTGATTATCAACTCTGAGAGAAAAAACTTAACAGATCGTATAAAATTCTGTAAGGTATATGTTCTCAAACAACTCACTGATATAATCAAATCAAGATTAGCAACAAGTGTAAACAACAAGAAGATTCAGCTAACAGACGATTCCAAAATGTTCCAATCTAGCAAGGGCCAAAATCCAGGATGCTGCTTGGAGAGGGGCAAATCAATAAAGTAAAATGGTATCAAGATTTACCTGTAGTGTAGTAGGAACTGGAAAGCTCTGCTTCAAGCAAAAATTGGTTCTTGCTCGTAGACTGACAGATGAAGTGCAACAAAAATAACCAAACTATTCCATAATCTCTCCTTCCTCGAGTTCTTCAACCGTGAATGCATCCCCGAGAAGTTCACCGCTTCCTTCCATTTCCACTCCCTTGGAAAAGTCTCCATCCCAATCAAGAAAATCATCTGGATTAATTTGTGCCATGATGTTTGAGTATGCATCTATCAGATCTTGCTCAAAATCAAACTCCAACTCTTTCACTACCCCTAGCTCCCTGGCCTGGGAGCTTGACTTGGGGCTATTCCCAACTTCCTGCTTCCCCACCAAATCTGTAGAGTAACTATGCGTTGCTCCATGCAGGTTTCGGGGGCTGACTTTGCAATGTGGGCTTGAAGTTGATACTTTCATCAGATCAAGAACCTGAGGATTGCAGGAATTTTCGTCTTCTTCTATTTCTTCCACTTTGAAGCAAACGCCTTCATGGCTAGCAAGATCATTTTTCAGAGCATTTGGACCTTCTAGATTACGACTCACTGGATTGGCAGTTTTAACTACTTCAAAATTAGGAGTTTGAGAGGGTAAAACAACATATATAACAGGGTATTCCACAAAAGCCAAATTGGAAAACAGTTGTCTTATTGGCAATGTCGAGTCCAGCTCACTAAAAGGCGATGTAGCTCCCTGTATACATATTAAACATAACAAATAAATAAAGCAAGTTAAGAGGAGCCCTTGGAAATTAAATAATTTCAAGAAAGTAAGCTACGGTGAAACCTCTCTTAAAGGAATACTTTATTAGTAAATCAACAAAATCGTTCTAATTCAAAGCTTAAACATGCACAATAATAATAGAACGGTTCACATTACCATTTCTTACAAGTTACAAGTGATTAGCTCCTACGTATAACAAAAACTAACTTGCTCTCTACTCAACCTAGTAATTACAAAATAATGATAGGCAAATTCCAAGCTGACTGCTGTGTCAAACACCGTATATCCTCGAGTGCATAACCAATAAAAAAAAACTTAAATAAATGCAACGGAAAAATGCACTAGCCATGACACTAATTAACTTCATCTTACATGGATGTTAAATACGATACACTTTAGAAACAACCCAAAGTGAATGGAGCTATAACCTTGGGGTATGTACGGACAAAAAATTTGAGGCAATCCAGCTGCTCATAGAACTTCTGAAGTTGAGTTTTCCATGGACTTGGTTGTAGATGGTTTTCAAGAATGGTAGAAAGCTTAGAGTTTTCGTTAACTCTGCAGAAAAAGGAAAATATTTTTAAAGTATGTCATCATTCAGACCCAAAGAGAATGACACTTGTGCCATGGACATAGAAGAAAGGACAAAAATAATATACATAATCCGTCATCCTTCCAATGACGTGGGGAAGAAAACTCACTCATGGTCAACTAAAACAATATCAGTAGAGTTAAACCGCCATTCCATTGTCCAGAAGATTGTTTTTTCCCTGTAAACAACGAAACTTCATGTTTCAAATAACACTTTAAGTAATACTGCTTCCCATAAAACAAACTAGTTGAGTGATGATTAGCCTAACCCTTAGGAGTATTTATTATCAAGCTGAAACTTTTAGGTCCTGTTTGTAAACATTTTGTTTTTTGTTTTTGTTTCTGAAACAGTTTTTTCAGTAGTCCAAACTTGATGATTACTAAACGAGGCTTAAGAAACAGTTCTTTCAGAAGTCCAAAACTTGAAGATTGAACACGGTAAAATGAATTTCGATACACAAAATGTTCACATAGAGATCATCAACAGTATGCAAAGTTTCAAATAAACACAACAAACCATCATCTCTTTTTTGGACAAAAACATCTAAGTCAATGTATGATGATACAGCTTTCAATATAATCCGTGGTACATAAGAAAGGAGAAGAAAACCTCTTATCATATCGAGTTTGATTGTTCTCCCTTTTCATCATTCCGGTGGGGAGAAACATAATTTTTGTTCTCCTATTTGAAGCAGCAGCACGCAAACTTTTAAGATGAAACGGTAGTCGAAAGTAAGCATGAGTGTAAGGGCACAATTTCTTTCTAAATCTTTGAGCTGATTCAGCCATTCTCTTAACTTCCTCTAACAAATTATAATCTAAAAACCATCACAAAAACAACCACCATATTCATTATCAGAAACAACACAGAAACTCTTAACCTAAATCAGTACTAATTGAATCATTCAAAACCAGTGAGATGAATTTAGGGAAGAATCTCAAGTACCAGAAAGAAGGATACTATCATTGAATTGAGAAAGAGGGACGAATTGGGTCTGCTCTCTCTTGCCCGTACAGCCACTGCGGCGCTTGTGGGCATTGACGCAATTGAGGCTACAAGAACGGATAGAGCAAGCGGGGCACTTGTACTTTGATGGGTTTGATTTACACTCTTCGCAAAGTGATGATCCTTGCTGGTTGGAGCTTGTGGAAACTGCCACAGTTGCATCCTCTTCCGCCATCTTGGACAACAAAATTTCCTCGGCAACGACGACTAGGTTTCGTAATTTGAATACGGTTTATATTGTTTCGCCTGTGGAATTGAAACAGAAAATGAAGAAAATTTGGAGAAAAGATCAATAGTAACTATTGCATATAGAATTAAACTGTATATATATAATGGAAACTTAAATTTTTTATTTTCTGTTTAGCATGTGCATCAATTTGAAGAAAAAAAACACGCACATTGAGTTGATTGACGTTATGTTAGATTCAATATCAAATATTTTCATTTAACAATTATTTTCTTTATTTCTTTTAACACAACTGAGATAGAAAGATTCAAACAAAGACTTCATATTACTAACACAGTTGTATAATAATTGAGATAGGCTCGATTCTTATTTCTTATTTATTGGATAAAATGTACTTTTGCTCCACTAAGTTTCAATTTACAAAATGATTCTAAAGGTTCCCTCACTTAACTTTCAACTAAACTAAAATTTCTCTAAAATTAATGCGGAAACTTAATTCGTTATTAGTCTAACCACAAGATAATCAGAGGGTTCCAGACTAGTTCTTACCCCAATTTCGCCGTTGAATCTTGTTGGATCAGCCCGAAGTTAACAACAGAAGAATTCAAAATGTGGAGCTCGTGGTTTCGGTGCTGGAGGATGTTTCGCCGTCGTGCGCCGTGGGTCTCCGTCTGCAAGGGTGTAGAAGAGCAGCAAACAGTCGTCAATAGTGTAGGTGCGGCACAGGTCGCTGGTCGGAGTCGCAATGATGAGTGCTGGCGGCGGAGGGCATCGTGGGTCTATGGAGAATCGCCGGAGTTGAAGAAGAAACAGTGGCGGCTGCAAACGTGGCGCGGGGGGGGGGAATGTGAAGAATGAAAAAACCAAGAGAGTTTTTTTCTATTTTTTAATTACGAAAAATACTTATTTTTAAAGGTTAAAATTTTAATACATTTTTTAACCAATTAAATAATTAATCATGTTAGTTAGTTAAAAGTTAAGTTAGGAATATTTGGTGGGGTTCAGCCCAGCCCAAGTTCAGGCCCAGGGCCATGACCAGGCCCAAGAGATTAAATTGATCTGGGAAGGCCTGGGAGCGGAATTGAATGCAACTATAAGGTCGAAAATAATTGGGGTGTAAATGGAGTTTACATCCGCGTGTTTCTTTTTTTTTTTTTTTAAATTAAATTTTATTTTTTTTGTATTAAGAAACAAAGAAGGAAAAGAAATAATAATATTGGCGACCAAAAAAATTGTTCTTGCACACACAAACTCAGTCCCAAACTCAGGTCAGGAGTTGAGTGTTCTCATTGTACATCGCCGTCGATTCCCATTTGTTCCTGATTCACTTCAATTCCCTCTACTTCAATCTCAAATCTCAATCCCAACTTCTCCAACACTTCGCCGGAGATTCCTCTTCTTCCCGGCAGATTTCAGCTCCAAAACTCGACATTTCTCGCCGTTTCTACTTTCCTCTCTCTCCGATTTTCTTTTCTACATTATTCCTCTTGCTGTTTTTCTCACTGTATTCAAGGGTTTCCGCCCGGTTGCGAACTGGCTATGGACTACGAGCCCTATGATAGTAGCGGTAAAGTTTACTCTCACGATGCTTTCCTTTTCTGTTATTAGGGTTTTCAAGTGTTATTCTTCGAATTTTAGGTTGCCGGTTTAGTTTTTAGAATTGGGTTTCTAATCTTGCTTTATGAGGCTTAGGGAAGTTGTAGGTTGCTTGGAGGAACACCCGAGTTTTTCAGCCTTTTACACTAGTTCGTTTCTTTAAAGGAAATTCTTTATATTTTGCATCCTTCTTGGGAAATTTGTTTAACTACATAGGGGTTGCTGGCTGTTTCCTTGAGGATGTGTTGCATATGAAAATTTGGATCCTTTCTTCTGTGTATGATCTTTAACCTGATAATTGTTGCAATACCTACCCAGAACGTGACAAGCTGTTGAAATTGAAATATTGTTCGAGTTATCTTTAGTTGTATTTTCTCACGGCATTGGTGTTCCTTTTCTTTTTCTCCAAATTTCTTCACTTTATATCAACTCAAAATCTGTTCGTGTAAAAAATAGGCAAGAAACACTTGATTTTCTCATTATATGTGATTTCTCAAGCCCGAGTCATGACGAGGAGGCTAAGAACAGAGCAAGTATGAAAACAGTTGTAGTTGTTTGGATAATTGGCTATTTGGTTTCTGAGCATTTAAAAATATCTATGAAGGAACTAGTTTATCAGTTTTATTCAATTTACGCAGTTCATGTCTAAGCTATTGCCGCACTTGCACACATGTTAACGATTCTCCTTTGAATGCAAGACTTAGACTGACCTTCTGCCTTTTTGAAGGTATCCAGTACTTCCTTAGCCTCAAACAAATCGTTTTTTAACCTGTTTATATTAGTAGCCAGTATTATTTCTTGATTATTGATCCGTGGGTTTAGTTCTTCAACATTTTTGTTTCAGGAAAAGAATTACTACACTTGTTCCTGGCTCCTATTATTTGAATTCAGCTGTTTAATTTTTATTGTGGTGCTATCCGTTTCAGGAACTGACGATGATCTCCCTCCATCTCACCAGAATAGAATTGCAAGAGGAGGGGGCCGTGTTTCAGGGAATGGAAGATCAGTCATGGGTTCTGTTCCTTATCCCAGGATGTATGCTGAAACTGACATGGAAGCTCAAATTCATCAACTTGAGAAGGAAGCTTACAGTTCTGTTCTTAGAGCCTTTAAAGCTCAAGCTGATGCCATTACTTGGGTACTTTTTGTTTCTATTTCATGTATCTAATATTGGTAAATTTGTTTTATCAGGTTTAAATGATTGCTACATGAAATGTATTTTCTTCAGGAGAAAGAAAGTTTGATCACAGAACTCAGAAAAGAGTTAAGATTGTCCAATGAGGAGCACAGGGAGCTTCTAGGACGGGTTAACGCAGATGACATGATTAGAAGTATAAGGTTTGATAACTTGATAAAAAAAAATATTAACCAATGTTTTAGGAGGTTGTAGTGTTCAGGGCTCTTCTAGATTTTGATGGATACTTTTTGGTTCATGTCATAGGGAATGGAGACAGGCAGGTGGGCATCAGCCTGGCAAGCTCAGTACCAGCCAAGCCATTCATGATCCAATTCCCAGCCCTACTGTCTCTGCATCACGCAAGAAACAGAAACTAACTCATTTGGTACCTCCACAGTCATTTACCGGCCCATCTCCATCCTTTCACCAACAAACTGTTCCTCCCCCTCATCAGCCATCCTCATCTGTTGCAAAAAGAGGAGCTATCCCTCCCACCAAGGGCAAAAAACAAAAATCTGTAAGTTTCAGAGGCACTAGTTCTGATTCGATTTATTTGTTCTTCATTTTGTTTTGTTTATATTGTTCCCTTTCCTCAGATATTACCTGGGGCATCTTCAGCTAAACAGTACCAGACTTCAGTTCCTAGTGGTAGGAATCAAGTAGGAAATAGAGTTTCTTCTGGAGCCATTGAGCCAGCTGAAGGAGCAACATTGAATCCACTTATTGGGAGGAAAGTAAGAACTAGATGGCCAGATGATAATAACTTTTATGAAGCTGTTATAACTGATTACAACGCTGCTGAGGTAAACTATCTTCTTCCAGTGGTGTACTAATTCACATTTCAGTAAGGAAAGTTGTTGAAAATGCATTGGTGTCTTCCAGGGACGGCATGCTTTGGTTTATGATATCGGTTCTGCTAATGAGACGTGGGAGTGGGTTAATCTCTCAGAGGTATATCCATCTAATACATGTTATTTGAACTTAAGATACTTGCATCCTCACTTTTATAATCCTCAACGTTTAGCCATTTGCATCACCTGGTTATATATTTCCACATCTGGATTTATGTGAAAATTGTTGAGACCTTCAATTCTGAATTAAAAAATTCCTTCATATTAAAAAAATATCCATGAGTGTTTGAGTGAGCTTGTGTGCATATCAACTAATCTTTCGAGACAGTCTGCCTAACCTTATATGATCTCTTCTACGGCCTAAATGGTTACACCTTAGATAGTTCTTGTGATATTTACTGAAGCAGCACTCTAGTCCTTAATTTTTTGCTGTCATATTAATGTGATATAAAAAATGAAATTATAAGCAACAAAAAATGGAATGTAAATTACCTTAATTTCCTTTCAGTGTAGGGTAATTAAATTAAAATTTTTTGAAATTGATTCTACTCATAGCCCTTAAATTGTTTTGACAATATATTCTACATAATTTTAGTTTCCGTGTATAGAACTAATGAAAACAATAGGTTGCTGTAGGCATGTTTTTTGGGAATCACAGAAAGTCATCTCACAGTCTTCATGTTTTAAAAAAGTTTGTTAAGTACTTTGTTGGGATGGGTGGTTGATATCATATCCTTTTTTAGAGGATCACTTGGCAGTGACACCTTCCATATCCTCTTTATGTGCCTACTGCCTATATTATTTCGTTATGCAAAGGTACTATAGTTAATCTTGTCCTGCTGTGGAATGGCGGTCTTCTGTCTCTCTTTCTTATTACATCCATTTTAGTAGATCTCTTCCTGATCTCATGTTTTTGGATCAACATCACTTCTCTCTTTGTTGCATGAGTCTTTATTCAAATTCTAGTGACTTTCATACTTGAACCCAAGATTTTTTAAAGATATCCTTAAAATCTATTTCTATTCTTTGATTGCTCAACCCTCCTTTTTCTATCTTCCTCTTCCCTCATCTTCCCCAGATTCAAAAAGTTGAAATTTTAGAGATGTGATTCTCTCTTAGCTGGTAGCATTTGGGAAGATCAACATCATGGTTTCCATCCAAACTCAAAAAAGGTTTTTTAGTGGTTTCCTTTTGTGTTGGTGGTTGGGATTGAAAAATCTAAATCATATTTTAGGGAAATATCAATTTTCTTTGAGTGCTAGACTGAATTGTCAGGATATGGTGGATAAGGCCATCCAGTCTGACTGAGATCTTCTTTTGGGCATACAATGTTCTTTACTATTGATTAGTATATTTCACTTGACCACCTTTTCAAAGATGTTGACATACAACTCAGCTATACCGTAAATTTTCTGAATAATTTAGAGGAAGATCATGATTATCATTGCCCATAATTCTTAAGTGGACGTCTTCCTTTACAGTTAAGTTTCTTACTCAGGCTAAGCTGCTACATGGTGGCTTGCTAACAATTTGGATTAAATCAAGTGTTAGATTGGAGTTACCTTAGAAGATTAAATATTGCTTTAAATGTTATAAAGTTAGAAAGTAGTCACATTCGAACTTGATGGGATCAAGTTATCTGGGGTTTTCGTTGCTAAAAGTACGCATGTTGGAGCCAAACTTTAGGAAGGTGTCCTAACTTCCATATTTCTAAGGACTGGAAAAAGTAAAAAACATTTTAACGAAATATAAAGGTCAGTGGGTTTGGTGGAAGTGCTTGGTCGCTGGGGTTTCTTTTCCTAGTATCAAATTTATAGTTGCATCAAGCATGCCTTTCCCCTTCTTTGCATTTGTTAGATGATATGGTTGGGTCTTATGTGAATATCCAAATTCAAGATGGTATGGTTGCATGCATACATATATTCTGTGATTTGTTGGATTAATGATTTAGGGTGTGTTTGGAAGACATTCACAAGTGTTTAATTTAAAAATAAGTTATTTTGGAAAAAACTTGAGTGTTTGGCAACTACTCAAAGTAGCTTTTGAAGTATATTTAAACCATCTTTATCAAAAGTGTTTAAATAAAATAAGTTTTTTGAAAAACACTTTTTTCTTAAGTCAATCCAAGTGGGCCCAAAACATGTTTAAGGATTCTTCCTCAGCACGTTTTTCGCCCTGTTGATATATGGTTGTGTCTAATAGTGATGGGATATTCCCTAATTTTATATTTTTTGAATTCCGTACTACCTATTTGAAATGTTACTGGATTTAAAGATCCAGAGTTTTTAGAAATGGAGTACAATGGTTGCTAGTGCTTATCTTAAATATGCTGCCCAGATATCTCCTGAGGACATCCAATGGGTTGATGAAGATCCTGGAATCCCACATAGAGGTGGTTATGGTGGATCAGGTCATGGAATGAACCGATCTGTAGGCCGTGATGGTTCTGGTGCAGGTAGAGGTAGAGGAGTCCCCAAGTCCCAATCCAGAAAAGATTTCTTGCCATCTCAAAATGGTATTGGCAAGAAGACATCCGACGAGATACGGATACTCCACACAGAAACTCTAATTAGAGAGGTACAAACACTGGGGATTTATTATTTTGACCTTTATGACTTTGCTGCCTTTCTAGTGTCCATGAACTCCTTTTTCCTTCATTTGGTTAGCTGGAGAGTCTTTGGTACAAGCACTGTGGATTTATTCTTTTGATCTTTATGAATTTACTGTCTTTCTAGTGTCCATAAACATTTTTTCCTTTCTACTGGTTAGGTGGAGAGAGTCTTTGGTTCAAATCATCCAGATCCCGTTGAAATGGAAAGGGCAAAGAAAGTTCTTAATGTAAGAAGCATTAGATGCAGCTGCTGTCTTTCATTCTATTCCATTACCTTTTTAATCGATATACTAACTTACTCTGTCCAGGACCATGAACAATCACTTATTGATGCTATTAATAAGCTTGGAGACATTTCTGAAGTAGGAAGCGGTAAATTTCATATCAATCTCAGCCAATGCTTTTCGTTTATTTATTCCCCATGCTTTTGTCAACTTAGTCACTTTAGAACAGCCCACAATAATACCAGCCTTAAAATCTTAGGAATTCTGACTATTGGGCACCTGAATTTGTTCATGCTCTCTTGGTGGTTTACATTCTTGAGTTCAACACATTCATGAATTGTAACTCTACATTCCTTGATACCCTATCTGGTTTGGTTGCTTTTATAACAGACGAAGGTGGCCACCGGTTCTCGCATGGGCAATCTATGGACCAGGAATAACAACAGTTTCAAAACAAAGGTGGTTCACTCAGTAAGAGCATCCTTTTGATAAAAAAAAAAAAAAAAAAAAAAAGACGACCGGATGTGGTAAGCAACTTTTGAGTTAACTGGGGAGTGACCCTAAAACTCTCAAGGGCCTTTTCCTGTAAAATATACAAGAATTGAGATGAATGTTCCCTCGCTTAGGTTAACTATGGGGTTTTTGTTCTATTAGCATAGAGATGGTTCTTAGGAGGATGGGGTGGGGTTGGTTGTTTTCTTCTTTTCTTCTTATTATTCTCCCTTTTTTTGTTGGCAATGGTAAGAATTAACATAGGAAGGCTGAGGATACTTGTGTAACATTATTTGAATAGTGATTTAATATGTGACCCATGTATAAACTTTTAAGAATTTGCTTGGTTTAGAAAAAGCTACACTTTACCTACTAACAACTAATAAAAGTTAAATCAAAAGATAGTTGAAATAAAACATTTAAGTTAATATCAGTTTTTATCATAAAAAAGATCACACTCTTGTACTTGGAACAAAATGGCTCTCCTTAATCAACGGTCCAGATCTTTCCAATTAATTAGTAGGGCAAAATAGATTGAATTTACCCATTAAAAGAGATTCTAATTGGATGGTTAACTAGATTTTGGATGTTAAAGAGAAAATAGTGCCCAACTTTCTCGTGTAACAAATTAGAAGTTAAGAAAAAATAATTAAATGCAATACAGATATGACACTGCAGATTGCGACCTATTAGTATACACAAACAATACAGATCTTCATCGTTTAGACTTTTTTCTTGGCCTCTTGAGAGGTTCTTTTCCACCCCCTTCTCTGGCTCTTTTTAATGGTGTTGGGGGTTCTGCTTCTGCTGCCTTCTTAGGCGGTCGACCTACACTGCGCTTGGAAGGGCTGGCATCCTCTTTTGGGCGCTTCCTGTCATTGCTTTGCTTCATCGTTGTCGACACTCTCTCTTTTCCTTTATCATTTTTGCTACTACCCTTCTTTTGTTCCGGAGTTGCATTACTGACACCGCCACTGCTTCCACCTCTGCCGTTCCTCTTTGTAGTCTCTGCAGGCGAGTTCTGCTTGATCCTCTTCAAGAAATCTGCTGCACTACGCTTCTTTTCCAGCGCTACTGTCTCAGATTTCTTCTTATCTGGTGTTGGTATCTCGGTATCATTGGCTGAACTGGGTTTCCATCTGGAAGTTATATTCTGTTTCTTGCTGCTACTAGGGCCGCTGGAGTTTGTGGCACTATCATTGCTCCTTCTCATACTCCTGGCTCCAGTTGTGGGCTTCTCTTTGACCTTGCTATCTTTTGTAGTATCCTCGTCTTCAACAAGATTTGAAGCGGTTTTGATACTTGATTTTAGATCAGCAGCTGGTTTCTCATCATCATTGCTCCGCTCACCTTTTTCACCAACACCAGTCGTTGAAGGGTTAGAAATATTGCTTCTTTTCCTACAAACTACTATAGGTACAGAGGACTTCTGCTTGGCAAGTAAGGACTGTGACCCTTCAAGATCGGGACCCTTGGATCGAGATGGAATCGTTGGGGACGAATCCACTACTTCAGGCAACGGGTCAGTCTGAGCAACCCGCAAACTCTTCTTCATTTCATTGGATATGAGAAGACGGAGTTCACAAGCGGCTACTGCTTCCTTAGAGGATTTGGGGAAAAAGGTAACCACATTATTGAAAAGAACCAAGAGATCTCGATAAAACGCAAGGTTGGATGACGAATAAGAGCCAGAAGTGATCTTGCTTTGAACTATTTCCAAGTCCAAATGCTGCCGGACCATCCCCTTGTACTCTTCCGTTTCCTGCAAGAAAAATCATGGTGGGCTGCTTAACAGATACTTTTATCAAGACCCAATTGGTCAAAGCGTCAAAAGCACTTGATTGAAATACAACACCTTTCCTACTTGCCAACTTTTATTTTATTTTTTCTTGGTCTAGAATAATTACCACAGAAGATCACAAGGAAAGGCTGGAATTGTGTTAGTTTATACATAAAAGAACTAAAATTATAATAATATTTTAAGGGCAACACCCACATATTCAGGTCTGTCTTGACCCTTAAAAGGAAATAGAATATGAAAAGGCTACAGACAGAAAATGGTTGATGACTCAGCTGGGTGGGGTTAACGAGGGCCCTATCAACCATGGGAATGGCCTAAGTTATTTTGATATTAATCGCCACCCAAAAAGCACATCCTATACGCCGGGACAAAATACTATCTCTTCATGGCCCTTCGAAATAGGGTTTTTTTTTTCTTCCAAATTTTAAATAATAATAACAATAATAATAATCCACAGGTTAAACTTTCGCATTCAAAATAATAGAATTTCTGTTGAAAACAAATTTTATTTTTTTAAAACAAGTTTGAAACCTATAATAATGTCGAACCAACTAATTTACTCTACATTGTTCTTTAAAATTATAAAACAATTATACATATATGATATATATATATATATAAAAAGGGGGGGGAATTGGGTGTCTGACTTAAATTTCAAAACCACTTACCGAACCATAGAGTTTTGGACAAGAAATGTGTATTGGACTCTCGTGATGACTTTAAATTTACCAAACCAAATACTACACATTAATTTTATTTATAGATTTCGGGGGAAGAATAAAAATCTTAAAATAGAAGGAATGAAGGAGACGTGCACAATAATAATTTTAATTTTCACTGAGTATTACAAATGAGCATATTCCATTTCGGGCTAAAAATTTGGGCCCACAATACAAAAATCTCTCAAAATTTGTTGATAAGAAAACGGTTTATCCAAAAATTATCTTAGTATTGAACCCAAAAAAAACTCTAATTATCTATCAATTATTCAGCAAAGCGTATAGTAATAAACATAAATAATATATTGTTTTTAAAAAAATCCAAACAAAACTTAGCAATGAAAAGCAACGTGGATCGAAGCTTTTAAACGAATGGTCCCCTTTTTTCTTTTTTCTTTTTCTTTTTTTTTTTTTTTTTTGCAATTGGAAATGGTCCAAATTTATTGGTCGTAAAGCTTTTAATAGATTTGGATCAATATCTTCAAATCAATTTTTGTGTTAAGATTCTTCAAAATAACAAAAATTACCCAAATATTTAATATTTAATTACTATTTCTAAAACTTAAATTTTAACCTTCAATTTTTATATTTATTATACGTTTTTTTATAAGAAAAATGCTTTGATTTAGACTTCGTGATAAATCCTATCAAAATTTAATGTTTTTAATCCTAATTTTAAAGTTAAAAATGTTTTGTATTGGAATTGAATTGTTAGGATTATTTTAAGACTAATTTCATTTATATAATTAAGAACCTGATTATTTATTTTATTATTGAAAAAAAAGAAAGAGAAAAATGAAGAAATGTTACCTGACTTTGAAGACGAGATTCGAATAAGGAACCATGTTTGTGTGCTCGTATCAACTGTAGAACCTCGTCGAACCGTCGGGACTTAATCCCTGCCGACCGGCGAGGTTCATTGCCGCTACTACCGCCGGAGATCTCCTTCCTGAGGAGTCTCTTGCTCTTCATCCTTCCCGTCAAACTCGCTGAGCTCTGTACTTCGCTGCTCTCTCTTGTCGTCGTGCCTCCGCCGTGTGACTGAGCCTCCGAGTCGGCTAACTCGGACGAATCGACTTGTTGAGTTTCCTTCTTTTTTGTCTCTGATATGTCACACGTCGGGTTTTTAACCACAGTATCCGTACTGCCGTCATCCGACTGTGGACCGGCTGGTTCGGAGGTTCTCCGGTTCTGTTCTGGTCTATATGAGCCGGCGAAATCCGGTTTAGTTTCGGATTTGGCGATTTCGGCTGTGCTTTTACGATTGCCGCTTTTAGAACCGGTGGAATTGGATTGGTTTACGGAGAAATTTTCCCGGTCGGAATCTTCTCCAGGAACCGCCGGCGGCTTTGTGACTGTTCCGTTTGGTCCGGACCGATGTTCTGGTTCTCCGAAGTGCTTTTTGTCGTTTTCTGATCGTCGCTCTCTGGACTCCGTTTTTAGATCTGGTTTTCCAGTGCTGGCCTCTCTATCATTCACGCCTTGTTCTCGCTCCTCCTCCAATTTCTTGACCTTCAACTGCAACGAGCTGCCGAAAATTTCAATACGATGAACTCAGATCTGAAAATTTCAAGACAAAAAAAAAAAAAAAAAAAGGAAAAAAAGAAAAAGAAAAATCAACAAAACCGATAGAGATTTACTTGATTGAAACATCATAACGCTGGACCTCTCGTCGAAGTTCGGCAACGCGGAGTTTCCTCAACTCATCAACCCAAGGTAAGGCGGTATCGAGCTTATCGGCAATTCCAGAGGCGTTGTGATTCAAAACGGCGTCGTTTTGAAAAGAAGTGAATCGTCGTTTAAGGTCTTGAAATTTAAGTTCGCAGTTACGAGCGGTGGTTAAGAGAGGAGGAAGAGAAGAACTATTCTGAAGTTCCATGGATACGGAATTCCAGTCCTTAAATCCATGGCGCTTGACTGCACAAGCGAGTAAAAGTTCCTCCAATGTCCCCCATGTAGCGGTGATCTGTTCACTGTCCGCCATTAGATTACAACAGCATAGAGATTCCCGATTGATTAAGCAGTGTTGTTTGTCATCCTTTGAATTCTGTTTTCCCTCTTAGAATTTTTCAAAAAAAAAAAAAAAAAGAATCATAGAGAAAGAGAAACAAAAAGGGAAAATTCTTCCATTAGATACAGAAGTTTGTTATTAGGGTTTCTTTGTTTCTGCTTCGTATTCTTTCTTTTCCTCTGCGGCTTTGAAGCCAAAAAAAAAAAATTAATAAAAATCCCAAACAAGTTTTTTCTTTTTAAAAAGAAAAGGATTTTAATGTGGTTTTGGTTTGGCTTTTATATGTAAATTTCTTTTGGGGGTTCGTTCAATTCAATTTGGGCCTCTGATCTCTCTGAAGCACGCAATTTGGTTCGTGAATATATATGTTTTTACGTAAATACCCTCGTAATTTTATTAATATTACACCCTTTTGTCCTCCTCCCCCAATTCAATTTCAAATTATATCAAATATAAGCCAACGTAGCGGCGTTCCCTAATTCACCATTTTCCTTCTCTCCCCCCCTTTTCCTTTATGTCCTTTTTTCTCTTCTAGGTCACCCTTTTTTTTTTTTCATTTATTTAGTCATTTTATAAGATTATAATTGAAAATGTGAGGATTAAAATCAAGTAAGTACTTGTAACAAAATTTAACGTTTAGAGCTATAATTGACAAAAAAAAAAAAAAAAAAAATCCAACAATTTTTGGAACAAATTTTAAAGTTTTGATATAAATATAGAAAAAAATCAAAAGCTTAGAGGTATAATTGAGTAGCTTATACAATTTAACATTTTCTTTTTCTTTTTCTAAAATTTTACCAAATATGACTTCCTACTTCTTTTTTCCTCTAATTTTTTTTCTCATATATTTTTTTAGTTGTTTTTTTTTTATCAATAATGGTGAAAATAGAGATCAAATCATTGGTTTTTGAGATAATACAAAGGTGTTTTTATCTACGTAACTATATTTGAATTTGCATTTGGTTCTTGTTTTCGACTAAAAGATAGGATGTGTTTTCAATTCACGATTAAAATTATATACCACTTTTAATATATAGCGGTTAAAAAAGTTTTAATTAATGCAATGATTAGAAGTGGGAATTCATCCTATAATTCAAAACACTTTGTGATTCTAATTACTAATTTGCTTGATTGGAAGAGATAAAAAAAAAATGATATGTAGATTATGAAGCTAAGTAGCACAATGGGAATGTAGAATCAATACTTTTGCCTCTGCTATGTAATTATTTAAATTAGTATAAATTATTTTTGTTTTCTTTGACGTTAAGATTCCAAAGAAATTTTCAAGAGGATTCTTCTGAGTTGAAAGATTTAAAAGGTGGTTTTTATTATTTTAAATAATTATTAAACATTTTATGTTAGAAAAATAATTTTATCCTTATATATTTCCTCTAAACTTGTTTTTTCTCTAATTTATTTTTGAATTGAAGAATATGCCCCCAAGGTTTTCTTATATTTGGTTTAGTTTTAGTTGCAAAATTTACTCTTCATTTAAAGTAACAGAGAAAGAAGGTCATTGCAATTGTTTTTATTATCGATCTCTGTAAAAACAAGTAAGATTATTTAAATCATATAATTTATTTTATTTTTTATAAGATTAGTGTTTAAAATTGAAAAATGTGGTAGAGATTTAAACTCTTCACTATTTTTATTCTCGTTTTTTAAGATAATGTGTCACGCCACCCTTGAAATCCCCACTCACTGATCTCAAAAGAGGGTACGAGAGTTGGCAAACGCTGCCATATGTTGACACCACTTACCGACTAATCAAGACTAACTATCAAGTTACTTCAACTTGTGGTTCAACCTCCTTGGCTTGGAAATTCTTCCAAACTCCTTTTGCCCGAAAATAATCATATTTAACCTCTAATAAGTCTATTAAATCCAAAAAATATCCAAACTTCGAGCAAACGTTGACCAAATATTCAAAAAGGCCTAAAAATGGCAGGTGGGTTGGGCTAGCATGTAGTCATGGGCGGTAGAGAAATTTGTGCATGTGCAAGGCCTTGGTAGCGTTCTAACCACCAACGGCGCAGGCATATGGCCGCTCACTCTACCGCGTCGCACGTCCCTATGCACATAGGGATAACACTTACGCTATTATTAATTCTTACCGACCTTTCCTTTCTTAATTAGCCTACTTTAGGGTAAAATAGGTTTGGAGTTTTATATGATTCGACTAAAATGTTGTACGGTCAGGCGAGCTATCTCATTAGATTGATGGATGTGTGAATAAGTTGACTAGACAATTAAGAATGCATATACATACATACTTACACACACATATATAGAAACATGTTTCAAACTTGACGTAGATAGTTTACATGAGAGCCACATGTTACATGATACGTATTAAAATAAAAGATGCTTAAAGTTTTTACCATTTAAACATATCCATTTTGATTAAAACGACAAAATATACAATTTAAAATATTATAAAAAGTAGTTCGTTTCATGCAAATTTAGTTTGAGGTTGACGTAGCTTTTCAAATAGTTACTGTAAATAATAATTTTGATAAATTAAATGCAGACTCGTCATCATCTGAAAAATAGTTTTTGATAAATTCCATATTTAAACTTGAAAAACTAAGGCTCCATTTGCGTTTTAAAATAAATAAAAAAATTCACTTTTTTTTTTGTTGAATATTAACCTAATTCATCCATTTATTATAAAATAATTACTAAAATATTTATGAAATTTATATGAGAAGCAACTTTGTTAATATAAATTAAAAAAAAATGAATAGATCTCAATTTCATTGATACAAGAGAATAGTTATGAAAATATGTGAAGTGATAGGGTTTAGATTCTTAAAATTTATTCAATTTTTAAGAAACTTGTTATAGTGTGATTTTGAAAAGAGAATCTTTATACTATTAGTGAAGTTTGAAAAGAATTTGTTCTTAGAACGAAGATATTATTCATACCATTTAAACATCTTTTAGATTGTTAGTAGCCACTCTAGGTGACTTCTATTTTGAAAATTGAACTTTTATGACATGAGTATCTATAAATAGTACGAAGTGTTTCATAAAATAATATAATATATCATATAATAATAATAATAATAATAATGTGTTAAATGATGAAGGAAAGAAATATGAATTATGATTGTATTAAAAAAAATTAAAAGGAGTTTTTTTTATAGCTAAATCAAATTTAGTTCAATAGAAATTGACATAATTGAAGTTTCAAATACGCAATCCTCCGTTGTACTTCAATATACTACTTTTTACATCTAATTTTGTAACTCACTGTTAAGAATTACTTGGGCTTAACGTCCATAGCAAAAGAAAAAGGTATCTTGAAAGAAAGGAGGTGGTATTGTACCACGTTGTGGTGATAATACAATCTTGTCACTAAACACGCGTCATTGTTGCCATTTGTTAGTCAAACAGTCGAGTTTGGATAATTATGCTTATGCAAGAAATCAAACAAAATTTTAAAGAATTGAAACAAACATTTTATAAGATTAGAGATTTAAACAATTCGAGCATGTATATCCTCCAATTTTTTATTCACGTTTTTCAAGACAAAGACTTAACGAGATATATTCCTCTTAAAGTTATAAGGTCGAGAGCGTTCTCTTGTTTGATTAATAGGGTGTGTATAAGTTGACTAAACATTAACGATTAAAGAATATACGTGTATATATATAGAAACATGTTTCAAACTTGAGTTGGTAGTTTACATGCAAGCCATGTGTTGCGTAATACGCATTTAAATAAAGGAGTTAAATTTTTACCATTTAAACACATTTATTTGGATTAAGATAAACAAAATATATCATTACAATGTGACGAGGAGTACCTCATTTTGATGTAAATTTAATTTGATATTGATGTAGCTTTTAAAATAGTTGGTGTGAATGATGATTTGTGATAATTAAATTAAATATCTTCTTCAAAAACAAATATACATACATATAATATTAGGTAATAAGAAAAAATAACATGATTTTATTCTATGTTGCAATGAAAATTTAGGTGTTTGAGTTCAAACTTGAATGCAACTAGAGATATGAATCGTGATTTTTTGAAATGATTGTAGATGAAGTTTCTCGACTACTAAAAGGAGGGAAATAGTGAGAATAGGTGTTAAATAATTTTTTACAAGCATAGGCTAGATAAAGATTTGGTTCGAGGTTGGAGGACGACTCGAATTTAGAGATTTAGAGATTTTTCAGGATTTGTATTGAAGTTGATGATTTAAACTATCTTTTGACTATGTTGTCCACAATCTTTGTAGTTCAATCTTCCATCCACAAGTTTTATACTAAAGAAAAAAAACTAGATTTGAGTTTAAGAGAATTAAACTAAGTTTGCGCAAATTCAATTTATGTTTCATACCCTTTTTTCAGTTTGACTATATTATCTAATTTTCCAAACAAATAAATAATTAATAAACTCGGCCCATGAAATGGCCCAGGTTAAGAAAGCTATCGGACTTCTAAAATTAGAAGCACAAACCCATTTTGAGGCCCAAAACCAATGTTTTTACTCGTGGGCTTAAATCACCTACTAGAATGATTTATCCAAGCGTCGAACGACGTCGTTTATTCATCTATAATAATAGGAATTACGACACCGAATTGGATGTTAATTCAATTCAAGTACAATTTGAACAATTATAGAGAGTTCCGTTGGTAAATTAGGTTTGACTAATAAGCAAAGATAATCCAATATCAACTTTTATTAAAGCATCCACCATTGGAGCATAGAGTTTTACTTTAAAAGTAAAGAAAAAAATTGAAAAGCCAAGGTTGACTTCATCCTCCACCATTACCCACTACAAACACCTTATGGCCTAACATTTAAATCTAACATCAATACTATTTTTATCAATATTATAAACATATAACTACAACATATTCATATCAAAATTAATTATTAATCTAAAAGTACTTTCCAAGATTAAATTATCACAAAAATAAATTATATTTTATTATTATAATTGAAGGGAGTCAATATTTCTTTTTTTTCAAGAAAAGGGAAAGATTTCCTTACTCTTTAAATAATATTTTTAAAAAGGAAAAGTAATTATTTATTATGTATTTCGGGAAAGGGAATATTTCTGAATTATTTTTGTGAAATTTATAATTGACAAATTAATACGACTCAATCTTTGCTTAGAATGTTTAGTCAATTCTTGCCGTATTTGACTATCTAACCATATAAAATCACACTTACCCTAACCCCATTCTTATCCAACTTAGGCCAAACTTTGTGTCCCCAAAATTACATTGAATTTCAATCAAAATTACGGAATAAATCATCTTTACGGGTAAAATGCGTCAGATTCAACCTATATATAGAAATTGAGTTACGTGAAAATTTTAAATCTATCACGTTTTTTATTGAATTTTTTATTTATACTTAATTGAAGTCTAATAAAAATTAATTGTCTTCCCTAGTACAAAAAAGAAATGATAAAGTAACGTAACTTTTTACTCGAATAATGAAATTTAGTTGTGGTAAATGACAGAAGAATTCCTCAATCATAAATCTAATGTCTAAATTCAAATGATACAAATATTTTAATTACTATGGCTAAAGTTTTGCTTTTTATTTTATGAAATATATACTTTTGAGACAAGTTGATAAACTGTCAAATCTTTATTAGTCCATCTCATTCCATTCATACAATTCAAATAAGAATGCAAATAATACAAACATATTTGTTTAGAAAAGAGTTATTACTTTAAAGTTTATTTTTCTTCGTTGAGTTATTGCCTAAATGAGACGAATGCAAATTTTCCTTTCTTTGGGATGGACGTTCAAACGACAGCTCATTTTTAGTAGATTCAAAAACAAAAATTGAAAATAGAATTAATTTAAAAGTTTATAAATCAAAATAAATATGAATCAAATTGGTCAATAACAAATAACATCAAAAGAAAATTTAACATTAAATATTTGTATTTCGTTTATATGGGGAAAAATCGCTTTCTTTTTCTAAAATATTTTTGATAGCCATGGTTTTAAAAACAAAATTTGGCCTTTTCTTTTAGAAACTTATTGCAATTTTTCCAATTCATATGCACAAATAATAATAATAATAACAACAATAAGTAACAATAATATATTATTATGATTATTTTATTTTGAATGTTTAATGTTAATCCACCAAAACCCCAACTACCACCTTTGGTTTACCTCTTGACTTTTCTTTTTCAATTATGTATATATATATAAATAAATAAATAAAAGTTGAATTCTTTTTCTTAGGTCATTTCCAATGTGGAATTTTCCTTTTTCTTGCAAAGATTCAACGGATAAAGAAAGGAAGCATAATTTTATAAAGTTTTTTTGAAAAAGAAAAAAGAAAAAGAAAAGAAGAGTCAAAATAGTAACTTTTTTAATAAAAAGAAAATCCAATTCTAATTTTCTAATCTCAATGATTATGCAAAATTACTTTTGGAATAGCTTTCCAATTTCCACGACCACATCGCTATTAAATATGTGGTATATAATCAATTCAAACATAAATTGTAGTAGATATCAATTTTGTTTTTTAAAATTTTTCATAGCCCTGTCCAAATTTTAAAAAAGTTCATTTATGTATTAAATATAAATTTAAATTTTTATGTCTAATCACTTTTAACTTGGAACTAAAACTTAATTAGATTTTTTTAAATCAACATGAAAAAACTTTTTTTACCTTTTTTTTACTGTTTAGACAAATAGTTTTAATTTATTGAGCTAATTTAAAATTCACACTTGTATAAAAAGTCAAAGACAATATTTAAGTAAATTTTTAAAACATAGTTTGATCAACTATATAATATGACATACAATATCTTATGAACATAAACATTAGAGAGACAACCTTTTTCTTTTTTAATTAAAAATCATATTTAAGAAATCTTCATCGTCTAATCACTTATATTGAGATAAGATTAAAAGATTTTAATTTGAGCCTATATTTACTTGAATGATGGGCAAAATGTTAATTAATTAATGGTATAGTATTAGTATATATGAGGACTACTTTATATAGTTTGATAAAAATGGTGTGTGTGTATTGGTTGGGTTTTTCAAGGGGAGCATAGTGCATGCGCAAGCTCTTCTTTTTCGTGCAAATCTTTGGCCTTATCCAAACTCCAAAAAGCGAAATGAAATTGCTTTTGCTTTCTTCAAAAAGCAATTTTGGTATATGCCCCTAAACCTTAAATATATACAACACATTATGCTGCTAATCAAATGTCATAATTTTCCTCTTAAATTTTACTTTCTTTCTTTCTTTCTTTTGGTTTATATTTGTTTTCTCTCCCTCCCTTTCTATGAAATTTCTTGGAAAAGAACAAAATTTTCCTCCAACTTTTTTAATCCCTAAAAAGTCTAATAGTTTTACTAATTGGTGTTCCAATGAAAAATTTAGAAAACATGTTGAATGTGTTGTTTAATTTGAAGTTCATATTTTAATTATTGATGTGTAGGTGTCCGACGCTATGATTGGTATTGTTGTCACGATAAGATCATTATGCTTGTGAAAGAATGGTTTTTTTGTATATGAATCGTCTATTCGGTTAGTACTTGAGTAGACTTTCTTTCATTGCTGACTCAAAAGGATATAACAACATTTTCTTATGGTACGTATTTGATTGTGTAAGAGTTCGTCATGTGCAAATGGTTTTGAATACACAAAAATCCTACGACAACATAGAGATTATTGCCTTATTGCCTCATTCTTTTTATTAAGTTCTTATTAGTGATATCGTAAGTTTTGAACATCTAATTTAAAAAATATTTACGAGGATAACATTACAAATTCTTTGATATGTGCTTAGACTAAAGTGGAAAGGAAACTAACACATTTAGATTAAATAAGTTGTGATTAAGTTAAACAATAATCGATTAGATTTTACCAATTAGAAGTAGTATATTTGAAGGATTTAGGAAAGTGGACCTAAAGAATGACATTGAATTTGAATAGGGACAGTGACACAATAAAGAAAAAGATGAAGAGATGTTCATTATGACAAATTGTACATATTCATGCTTGGTGACATTTAGCTTTGGAAGAGGTGAAGGTGGGAGTGAGTTCTTTGTTCAAAGGGGACCATATAATACACTTCTTCAATAATTACTTTTCTTTTATACCCACTACTAATTCTTACCCCCAAAAAGAAAAATTACTTCACCCTTTGGTAATAACCCTTTTCTGTTTTTTCAAATTTTTTGTATTTATAGATTTAATTTTCAAAACCAAATAATCATCAAATTGAGAGTTTTGAAAATACCATCATATGAAATACTTTTTTGAAAGAAAAAAAGTTAAGAATAAAGATTCAAATGGGCCAAAAACTATATAGTGGAAAGATGATGAGAAAACAAACACAAGTTATAAATACATAAAATTGATAATAAAATAGTCATCAAAATAGGTGGAGCATTAAAATTTTGTTTTTAGAGTTTAAATTGCAGCATACCATTGTTAATTTTTTTAAAAATATATATAAATTATAATTTTATTGCGAAATGTAAAATTAGGCAGAAGAACAAACAATGTTATTTTGTAAATAAAATGTTAGAGAGTTTGAAAAAGTCATATAATTGTAAAAATTGATTAAAGCATTAGATTTTTCCCACCCACCAATATTTGATGGATCACAATCTTTGAAATGGTTGAAAAGTTGAAGACCCCACTTGAGTTTACTAGGAAATCTCCTCCCCAACATGTATTAATTAATTAATCATGCCTCTCTTACCATGCATCATCATCATCATTATCATCTTAAAACTTTATATTATATTCCAAGACACCAACTTTGAACCATTAAAACCCCAAATTTTGCTACACACTATTCTAAACCTCTTTCTTTTTCCTCTCTCTTTAAATCTCTTTAGATTTTAACACACATTATTATAAAATTAATTCATCTTTCTTTCACTATTGTTTTACCTCTATAATTAAGCAAACTTAACTTTCTAATTACACATCAGCTCATTGTTTGTGTTACCCTTTTTCTTTTCACATACACCTATTAATATATTTTTTCTTTTTATAAATAATGATTTGGAAATGGGACCCTGGTCGGTTTCATACTTTATTCTTTCTCTTTTTATATCTAATTTGTTAATTTAATTGAGTATTTAATCAAATCATGTTGGGTGACGTGGAGTACTCCTAACACACCACATCATCATCACAAGAATTTTATACACCTTTTGATTGTTTTATTTTACTCTCTAAACTTGAAAACAAAAAATTATTTTGATTCATGATCTTTAAAATATCGTTTTTTTTTTTTTTTTGCTTTTTTTGTCTCTCAACTTTTTCTTTTTTCATTTTTTAATTTTTATTAAGAGGAAATAATTTGTTAAATCAGAAGGTCTAACAAACTTCTTTCTCCTCTATTTAGGAACCAATTATAATTAAATTAGGTAATAGGGAAAAAAAAAAGAATACAAAAGATATAAATAATATATTAAATTGAAATGGGTAAAACAAAAATGGACCTCTGAAGTAAAAGAATTGTATTAAAAATTGTTGAGGTTTTTCTTTTCACGAGTCAAAGCACGCGCAAAGAGAAAGATTGGGACGGAGGCGGCAGATCAATCACGTGAGTAATCACGTGCATTTAAACACAAAATAATAATAATAATTTTAAATACCATTTAAATTCCCTCAATCTCAACTTGAACTTTAAGAGAAAAAAAAAACCATTTATATCCACATATTTCTAAAGCTGTTTAATTTTAGTCTATACATTTTTAATAAAATTAAAAATTAATTACCAAAATTCACTATAAATAGCATGAAGAAATTGTAGAAGTTTTGAAGATGTAAATTTAGTATATTGAGAAAACAAAATGCCTGAAAAACATATATCCAGCCTCAAAGTGTAATTATGATGAGAGATTATTTAATAAAAATTAAAGTGTTAATAAATAAGCAAACAAATTTGAAATACTTTTTAGCGAGGTTAAAAAAATAATTAAAATTTAAAAACGCAAACATAAAAGTACGAAATGCCGGTTGGGGACACCACAGTCGTAATAATTGGAACATCCATGAGGAACAAGAAGACGTCAATTTACATTATTACCCCCCTTCTCCCCTACCCCATACGCTGGTTTTTTCTTTACTGTATCATCTTCTTCCTCAAGAAACTCTGTTTCCTCGGGTCATTTAACAATGGCCATCATGATGATCCTTAACAAAATTAACCTCTTTCCTGACTTCCCCTTCTTCTAGTAATCATATTTACACAAACAAACAGCAGATCAATAAATCTGGAATACCAACAAGAAACACAAATCACTAATGATTGTATATAAGAATTCTTTTCTTATAGATTTCTTTCTTCACAATATATCAGAAAGAAAATCCATGGGGGAAAGAAAAAAGAAATAATATCTTAAACAAACAAACAACCCCCAAAATGGTGAAGAAACAGCTCAAAGAAGAGTGGAGAGGAGAGGAGAGGAGAGGAGAAAGAGAAATGTGATGATGATGACAAATAATAACCTGTTTGATCTATTTTTTTTTTCTTCTTCATTCTTCTTTTTCTCGGATTCTACTGATTTTCCTTTTTTTGGTTTTTCATCTTTTGCTTTTGGGAAAAGGGTTTATGTACAAAAGGGACCACCATCATGATTCGCCTAAACCCATCTCGTTATCATGAAGCTGTTGACTGGTGGGACTGTGTTTTAGCAGAAAATGGGAAAGATGAAGAACCTGGTCGCCCACCACCAATGGCTAACCCAGATCGTTTTGTAACCCCCTCCGTCGCAGCGACGGTGGAAGCGGCGGAGGATGAGGTTACTCTTTCACAAGACGGACACATGGTTAGTGTTGTAGCTG
This sequence comes from Cucumis hystrix, assembly GCA_025688845.1. Classification (NCBI taxonomy): domain Eukaryota; kingdom Viridiplantae; phylum Streptophyta; class Magnoliopsida; order Cucurbitales; family Cucurbitaceae; genus Cucumis; species Cucumis hystrix. The sequence continues at coordinate 24,280,422 of CM046883.1, forward strand.
GTAATTGCATGTAGAGTGAATTTGTGGTTTTCAAAGCTCTTAATTCTTGAAGCTCCTTTTGAAGCCGTCGATTCTCTTCTGTTAATGTCTCGCAACATCTTTTCAAATACTCACAATCTACCTCCGTTTGCTTTAATTTCGTCCTGTTAGTTTCACTAAAATTAGAAAACAAATTCCATAGATGAACCCAATTCAATTCGAAAATCCATACCCAAAACCAACCTTGCTCTTCTATTTTGAAACCAAACTTCCACTTGGCGAGCACGGAGATTCAGTTGCTTAGCCAGTGCCACTTTCTGTTTCTGCAATCGATATAAAAAGAAAAATAAGAAAAAAGAAATCGGATTCGGATTCGGATTCGGAAATAACCTTTGACGAATCGATCGATGGGTTTTTTTTTTTTTTTTTGGTTGAAATTTTGGACTTACAGGGTTCAATGTGTTGTGTTCTTTGAAGCTTTCTTCAAGAAAAGCGGATTGTTCTTTAGAGAGTCTGAGTTTCTTCCTTGTACAGCCATTTTCGTCTTCATCGCTAGCTCTTGAAGAAGCTCTTTCAGATTCACCTACTTCGTTCATTACGCCATTTTCCATTTGATCTCTCCGGCAAGAAATGTTGCCTCCGCTGCCGTACAGTCCAAATTCCATATGAAACGACGACGCTGCGCTATTCGGCGATGCCGTTCGATCTTCGCCTTCATCTGCAAATAATCGATTTCCGTTAGAAAAAACTTGGGGGGAAATGATTCGATGTTTTTTGTAGTGATTTGGTTAGGCCTTTCGAGATTCTTACCGTTTTCGGACGGCGGCCATGGAGATCCTTGGTACGGATTAGTTAGGTTTCGGGGAACGGGATTATGAGGGAGAAGATCGAGTTGAATCGGTAGATATTCATTACCGTCGGATTCATCTTCTCCTTGATTAGGTTTGTCTTCGTCGTCTTCTTTATCTCCGGCGACGGAACGGCCAATCGATAAGTCGACACAGAAGCCCAAATCTTTGCGGGAAAGTCGGCGCTGGGGGGAGGGGACTTGAGATTGCTTCTCGACAAAGCGAAAGGGCTTGGGGGCGTCGCCCAAGCTGAGGCCAAGCTCCATCTGTGCGGCGGCGCAGAGGGAGAAAGGTAAGGAATGGAGTGAACGGGGAGTTTGGGAGTGGAGAGGCTGCGGGAAAAAGGAAAAAGAGAGTACAGAAATATTGATACGATGAGTGAAATAAATATAAGGCAGATGCAGACCCCAAAAAATAAATTAGAAAATCATTATATTAATTAGGCTTAAAACGCTGTGTGCATTTAAATCTCAAGATTTTCTCTTTTTTTATTTTATTTTACTTTTTTTAATTTCTATTTCTCTTTTTAAACTTTAATTTTCATAGATTTCTGATGAGTGTTTGTTTGTTTATTTATTTATTCAAATTTAACTTGTCTTAAGGAATTTTATATTTTTGTCGTAACATACAAATCAAGTCATTATTAATAGTTTGGATAAAATCAAAATCTATTATCTATAATTTTATTGCTACTCCTTATGCTAGACAATTAAAAAAGAAAAAGAAAAAAGCATTCAACTATTTGTACTATTTGCATATTTAATTCATAAATATAGAGATTCAACCTCTCACTTCTAACATCAATTATCATATCATTCGGTTCACTTTGACAATTTGACAACAAATAAGTAAATTTTAAATATAAGATTTGTTCGACAAAATGTGAATATTTATAAGAATACTTGATTTTAAAGTGTCTTTCTATTTTCAAATTTAAAGTAAAACTTTAAACGAAATATAAATAAACCTTAAAGTTTATTTTCAAGTTTTATAGTTTTTGTAGTGTTTGTAGTGTATATGAGACATATAGAGATATATGTACTCAAATATAAGTTGAGCTACACTCAAAGGTTATCTTAAAAAAATGAAAAAAAAAAAAAGAAAAAAAAAAAAAAAAAAAAAAGCAATATTATTGTTTAGTTGTTCGTATGGTGTGTGGGAAACCAGTTTGACCGACATACATCTCTCAGGTTGACAAACACACGTGATACCCCCATTTTTATTTTTCCAATTTAAATTATATATATATATATATATACATATATGTATGTATAATTTGAAATTTGAAATAAAAAATAGAATTTATTTGATTGAAATTAAAAAAAATAAATAAATAAAGAAGAGGATGATTTTGGTGGCAGTGGCTTGGTGGTTAAGGTTGTCGTGTGGGGGAAAAAGAAAAAAAATTTTTAAAAAAAAAAAAAAAAAAAAAAGGAAGCGCGTGAGAATACTGAAGAGTCAAAATCGGGGTCCACGGATTATTACGTGCTCATCATCCCCTCTTATATATTCTTCACGTGCATCTCACGCTCCAAATACTCTCCTCTCTTCTTTCAAACCTTTTTCCTACGTTTCTCCATTCCTCTCCACTCCATTATACGGACCCTTCTTTTCAATTTTCTTCTTCCAAATTATACTATTAATTACTAATACCAAAAGCTTTGATTTGGGGTTGCATCCATTTTTCATAGGGTATATGGTCTCTTTAGGATAAGGTCAGCCTTACCTTTTCTTTTCTTTTTTTTCATGTAAAAATTACTCTCCCTACCCCCTCTCTAAACTGTATACTTTCCTTTTCTGTATCTTCAATTTAATTTTTTTATTTATCCCTACATCTACATCTTAATTCAAACATAGCTTTCAATCTAAAGAAGGTTAATTAAAATATTCTATATATTATCACTTTCTTTTTTTAAACAATAATACAATAATGAAATGCTGAAGATTTTAATCTCTAACCTATCAGTGGTTATAAGTGTTTTGTTTAAAATTAGTGACTACCCTTTTGTCATTGTACTGGATACGCGATTGAGGAACAAACTCTATGCTAGACTATATAGTGTTGTTATTTATCATATTTGGTATGAGTGTAATATGTGTGTTATGATGATGCTATCTTATGTCTTTGCTAGGTTGTTAGTTAGATTGTTTGATTGATGGTTTTTTTTTTTTTTTTTTTTTTAAGTGAATTGAGACTTCAATATGTTGTATGGACCTGGTAGGATTCTTTTTCTTAAAGACATTTTTGTTTTGTTGAGTGTGCTTTATGATAAAACTTAAAAGAAATATTGGCATGCAACGATACTTTTGGGTATAAGTTATTTTGTATTTTTAGGATTAATATATAAAAATGGATTTAAGTTTAACTTTAAAAAAATGAAAATATATATGGTGGAGAAAGACAAAGAATGAAAGCGTCATCAACATCTTATCTATATTATTTTATTTGAGCTTTTGCAATTACACCATGGACCTACCTGCTCTTTTCATGCAACACCATTTGACTGCTTCCATTATTTTTAATAATTTCAAGTTTAAATATGTAATAATTATTACAAATAATCATACTTCTTCTTCTTCTTCTTATTATTATTATTGAATATATAAATATATAGATAAATATAGATATTTGGAATTGGTGTGAACAAATCCTTAACCAAATCGGAGTGTAGCCCCTTGAACCATGTTTGACGTTTTCCTTATCCAATTAATAAGTTAAAATTTCGAAAAGTAATTTTATCATCATATTATTACTCTCTTATTACTTGTTTTCCTGTTTAAATTATACGTGAGTTTAAAGAAAGACCAAATTTTATACCAGAAAATTATCATGGTTTAGATAAAGAAAAATTATTTCTAAAGATTCGGTCGAGTCTATGTATATTGATCCATTTTTTAAAATACTTAGAATCATTCTTCTAAGTTGAAAATACTTATTTAAACTCTTAGAAAACCAATCTAAATAGGCTCTATTGTTCTGTGAAATAAGAGTAAAATATTGTTATTATTTAAATACATGGTCCATACACACATACTTTTGTGATCAACCATATTTCCTTATAAAGAATTTTTCAAATACATATTCAATCAAACTTTCATTCATAAAATTAAAAAATCCAAACTTCTAAAAAGGCAGAAAGTTTAATTTTGTTAAATAACCGAAAGAATATAATATAGATTAAAATAATTCCTCATTCACATTATGATATGTGAACAAAAAAATTGCAAAGATTGCCCTAATCACGTCTCAATCTTTTTGAAAAAGTGGAGAAAAGAAAAAGGAAAAAAAAATTAGTACTTTTTTTTTTAAATTTATTAATGTATATATATATATAATAATAATAATAATAATAATAATAATAATAATAATAATAAATAATATTTATTATGGTAATAAAAGGTGTAGGTTTATTTGTCTGTGATGAAGGTTACAAGAGGGGTTCATCCTCATGATAATGCCTCTTTCCATTCACATGCTATTACTAACTCAAATATGTCACCCACACCTTTTTTTTTTTTCTTTCAATAACTTCCATGTTTTATTATTGTTTTCAATAGTACTTTATTTATTAGATATGACATCTATTATAACATATCCCTTCTTTCATTTCTTACTCCAATATTCTTTTTCAAAACTATGTAATTGTTATACTTTTATTTCTCTATATTTTATTTTTCTCACTTTATTTAGGCTTATAGTTTTAAATGGTTTACCTACCCATTTTAGAATTAGAAGTAAAAAGTAAAATAATGTTTGGTAAATTTTAGTTTTACCTTCTAACAAAAACACAGTTAAAACTCGCCATTAATGAAAATTTTAAGTATTGAAAATGTGAAAAATTATGGAAAATAATATAATTAAGAGAATAATATGAAAATATAATACTACTTTAAAATATTTGCAAATATTACAAATATTGATTAGATGATTATAATTTTTTAAGAATTTCAAGTTTACCCATCAGTGTAACTGTTTCTACCATAGATAGCAATATATTTAAGCTATATATTTGAATTGTTTCTTTCAATGTTGTTTATTCAATTGACTATTTTTTAGTAATTAAAAGTGTAAAAACTAAAACAAAATAAAATTACCATAGAAATATTTAAATTAAACTTAGAAGAGGGGCCACAAATTTTGATGGTAGATTTGTTCCACACACAAAGATTTGGGAGATTTTGTTGGTATTTTCCTGGATTATTTGATGGACTGACTTAAAAAGTTGGATCAAAATATTATTTTGGTTTGATTTTTTTTTTCTTTTCAAAATAGTGTTTTATAATATGTTTATTTTTAAAAATATTTCACTTTATTCTCTTTTCTCTCAAAATCCCATCTCCCAATTCTTCCCTATTTTCTAGATCTATTACAACATCACTCATTTTTACATATTTTTATTTTTAAAAAATTCTTTTTTGGAATTTTTTTAAATAAAAAAATTTCATCAACTATTTATACTCTTTGTAATAGAATACAAAATTTATTACACTTAACTTTTTTATTAAATATAAATATTTTATTCAAATGTTCTATTTTTGATAATTTTCATTGTTTTTTCTGAATTTTCAATTACATTTAAATTATCAAGTACGGAGGAAGAAAAACCCATGAAAAATTGAGCTAACAAAACCATAATAATAGGGATATGATGTGAGGATAATAAAAGGCCAATCAATTTTCAATTTTTTTTCAAGAAATAATAAAACAACAACAAGAATTAGGTCATTCCTACTACCAAAAATCCCTATTTTCCTACTGGCAATTGATCCCCAAAAATTCCATTCAACCAAAAAAAAAAAAAAAGTTACTATTATTGGTATTATTATTATTAGCAAAAAGTTTGATTTGTCAATTTGGTCACAATCACAACATAACAAACAGTCATGTTAGATTAATTATATAGCATTGGAGCATCGTTTCAAATGATTTTCTCTTCCAATATATTTATATATTTTAAAGACTTTTTATATATAACGAAAATTGACCCATTTTTAATTTATTGAATAAATAAATAAAGCTGCGTTTAACATACGCAAAAAATGGTTTAGGAAAAAAAGAAAAAAGAATTTTGAAAAAGCATTTTTTGTTTTGTTTTGTTTGCTTAAATTTTATTGGAAGAGGAGGGAAGAATAGTTTTTTTTTTAAAAGCCAAAAATTGTGTTTATCATTTGGGTGAGTGATTGGTGGTTAATTGAGACTGATATTTGTCAAATCACCAAACTAACAACTAATACTCACTCCCCTTTAGAATTAATTGTCAATTTACACATTATATTACCATCATTCATATTTTCCTTAATTAACTATATGTTACCCATATAATCACCCACTTAAATACAATATTTGACTTTTAATTAAAACAACTTAATCATATTATTAGTGATATTATTTTCTTATTCTAATAGAACCTTCAATCTACCATTCTAGTAACACATCATTCAAATTTGACTATTTCTCATGAAGGAAAAAACAAAAAGTCATCATAGTTCAACTTTTTTTTTTTTTAATAATGCATTATGAATAATTGAACATGTCATATTGCATATAATTGAAAAGAAAATATTGGGTTTCAAGCTAAGTAATAATCAATGTGTCTAGAACCATTCTAGAGGTGGAAAGCTATTCTTAGTATAATATACAAATATCTCAATAAATCTGAGTAATTATAAAAGACATTTTCAAATATAGCTAAATGAATCAAAATATCTATAAAGTTATAGCAAAATTTTATATTCTATTAGTAGATATAATTGATTTAATATAAAATTTTGTTATATTTGGTAAATATGTTAATCAATTTTATCATTTACAATAATTTTCTTTAAAAAAAATTATGCGAGTATATAATGCAAAATTTCCCCTTTTGGGATTATGACGTGTCGAGGAAAAAGTTTTGAATTATTTTTTAAAAATGGGTCTTAATAGTTAAAAAGTGACAATCATAATATAACTATTAATTACTTTCAATAATTTTCTTAATAGAAATGATGGGGTAATACAAAAGCAGTCTCTTTTTAACTTGTAATTATCATTCAAACAATACTTTAATGCAAGGAAAACAACTTTTATCATTACACATGAAATATTTAATCATTGTTTAAACTTGGAATTTAGAATCATTAGTCTAAAATTATCTCCAAATTTGTGCCTAACTTAAAAAAGAAAAAAGAAAAAAAAGGAAAATATATATAAAAAAAAAACCCTTTAGCCATGAATATTTACAAAAAGCTCTAACCATAGAGAAATTGACACTCATTGGAAATTTCTTAGAATTATGAGAAAGTTAGTACTTTCTTTTTGTGTCATCTTCATGAAGATAATCTATTAAAATTTTACTAAACTTTAGTTTTTAAGATAACCTTTTTAAAACAAAAGCTTTATAAAAAAAACAGTGGTTTTTTTTTTTTGTTAAGGCAATAGAGATATTTAATTGAATTTGTTTGAAAAAAAAGGAAAGAAAAAGGATCTTAATCTTTGAAGTTTAGATCAAGAAAAAATAAACTATAAATACTCGTCTTTTTTAATAATTATTTTTCTCAAATCTCCTTTAAAATGAAAACTTAAATTTTGAATAGAAATTTTCAAATTTTAAAAATAAAACTAAACTTGTTTTTTTAATTATCAACTTGGTTTTTGAAGATGTGGCTCATAGACGTAGAAATAGTGTTAATAAACTTAAATCTTAAAGTTTAAAAATAAAATGATTATTATGAGAGTAATTCTAAATTATTAGATCAAATAATAGAATCGTTATCCCCTCGTTCTTATCATTAATGGAATCACAACAATATCGTTGTAAATCTAATTTATCACCAAAACGATATTAATTACATCAAACATTCTAAATAAGCTTTATGAAACTTAGGTTTTAAATTTTAAATCTTGATTTTAATAATGTTATTTTAATCGTTGATAAACTTTAAACTATTGGCTCAATTAACAAAAAAAAAAATCATTTATTGTTATTATTATTAATAAAACCACCACAATCTCGTTTCTAATCTAATTTATCAACGGAACAATATCGTTTGTCCTACACATTTTAAATAAGTTTTATGAAAATTAAGTGGAGTAGCACTGTTTTAACAGTAGATAAACTCTAAATTATTGTCTCAATTAATCAAATAAGAAAGTCCATTCATCATTGTCATTGTTATTATTATTAATTTAGCCACCTACAACATTGTTCAAAATCTAATTAAGCAGCAAAACAGTGCCCTCACACATGCAAATAAGTTTTATAAAATAAATAGACTACAAATTTTTCAAGGAATAAATAGATAAAGTACTAAAACTCAACAGTATTTTCTAGACATTCATTAATATATCACACTATTATCTTTTACAATTGATTCCTATCCTTGATGATACTAACTATTTGATCCTCATACTGTTAATTTTTTTGAATTTCTAACAATTTAAAATTAGATGTCGATTTCTATTATTTTAACATAGTAGATTTTGTATTATATAAAAAGTAATTGATTTTATTATGAAAAAATGTGAATTAATCTGAAGACAAGTTTAGTGATATAAAGTTGAAAGGAAATAGTTAGAAGTGAAAGTTGAAAGTAGATAGTCCATTAATGATGAAGGAAGGAAGAAGGGAGTGAGTAAGATGATGAATTTAGAAAAGAATGAAAAAGAAAATGGTGAGTTATTGAAGTGATAAGTCAAACATTAACTCCAAAAGATTTGTGAGCAGCCTTTCTGGTTTACCCAAGAAATCTCCCTTCTGAACAAAATCAAGTGCTCTTCCTATAAAGTAAACCCAACAAAATCAATTTTACTTTTTTTTTTTTCTGCAGCTTTTTTTGGAACTTGTTTTACTAAATAAACATCAATTCTCAGGTCTTTTTTTAAAAATTTTCTCTTCTTTTTTTATAGCAACCGAACCACCGCATGCGGCGGCGCTCTCTCTCCCGTCACCACAAACCACAAACTTCAAATTCTTGCTTTTTACTACAATTGCTTTTCTTACTTCTACGTTTTCCGTATAGTTTTCTGACATGTTTCCTGAGTGATTCTAATGAAAATGTTTTTAATTATTAAAAATCAATTTTAGAAGTTTAAATGTGTAAAATTAAAACACTAGGGTTCAACTTTATAATCTTTGTATAATATATATTAAAAAATTTGAGTTCATCTCTCATTGTTTATAATTATTTTACTTTTTGTTAATATATAAAATTTATCAACAATTTAGTTTATATCATACATGTGCTCAAATGTTACACTTTTATTTCTAATTTTGAATTTAAATTCTATTTATATTCGAGGTTTATTAATGTTATATTTTTTAGTAATTATAATTGAAAACCGTTTTAAGATAAGAATTAAGGGTATAACAACATAAAAAATAGGTGCAAATTAATATAGCAAATCCTAAAGATTCGGTTATATTTGCAATTTTTTTTAAATATTATTATATATGTCGATATTTTGAATCTAGTTGCTACATTTACGAACGTCCATATATATTTTTTTTTCTTAATTTTTGAGTTTTGTTTTAACTTAATATATGTTTTAAAGTTTAATTTTTACTAAACACTAAGTTCGATTCTTAAAGTCAATATGTATTGATTGATTTTAAATAGTTATAATCAATTAGTTTAATTATCTTGTATCACTGTTTGAATTAAATTAAAAAGTATACACAGAGTTATTTTAAATTATTAATAAAAAAAAAGTTAAGATGAGGAGACTAAAACAAACATTAATAACTATTAAGAGATAAATTGTAAAATAACGAACTCTTGCCATTCGATAAACAAAGAACGACATTTTGAATTTAAGAACAAAGTTAGAGACTAAAAACAAAGGGTCTGTTTGGATTAAATTAACGACAAAATATTTTTCAAGAATACATTTTCTTTTAAACATTTTATTGAAAATGAGTTTAAAATTTAAACATTTACATGTTTGGTTAAACTTTTTTTATAAGTGTTTATATGTAAATTTTGTTTGGTTTGTCATATACAAAAAATATTTATACTTAACTCAAATTACCATAAAATACTACTAAACATTATGACCTAATTTCATAAAAAAAAATACATATATGTTTTAATTTTTTAAAAAGAAATATACTTTTAAATTAATTGTACGATCTGTTGAAACTAATTATTTTAAAATTCCAACCAAACACGCCCAAAATTTAAGATTAGGAACTCATGTGAAGAAAGAAAAAGGAAAAAAAGGTTATACATCAAACGTGCATTTATGTATTTTCCATTATCATTAATAAGTTTTTTAAGAAAACAATGTTCAAATCAATTTGATAGTTGAGAATTCCACAAGCTTCTCACGTATTTTATTTGACTTAGTTGATAAGATTGATACCAAACCTAACTCCACAAATTTATCTATCTTCCCTAAAATGAAAAACAAATCAAATCCCAAAATATCGTATAATATAATTTGCATTCAATGAACTTGTGCAACTTTCAAATATTTATTTTAATCGACATACTTTGAATTAATAAAACGTATCCACAATCACTTTCTTAAAAAAAAAACTATGGTCACATGTCTTCAACCTATTTACATATGTAATTAGTATTTTGAAAGCAATTTAAAACTGTTCTTCATTCTAACTGGTGTAATTTCAAAAGTTAAAATTTACTTACCATGTTTTGCCTACACATTCTAAAATATTCATAACATTAGTTTAGACATTATACTAATTATCACCACAACGTATATCTTATTTTAGTTAAATTAAAATGCATAATAGTAAAAAAAATTATATTATTAATAAAAACCGATAGATTTCTATTATTTTCGTTAATATAAGCATATCATTCATAAATTATCAATGTATATTATTGTTTTTGGGAAGGAATAAAAGAGTTAAAATGAGAAAAGAAAAAGGTAAAAAGAATTATGCTTAAAATATATTTGAAAATAGAATGAGAGATTAATGAGGAGACAATAATTAACCTAACGAAACAATAATAATAAATAGGAAAAAAAGGAGAGAGGAGGTGACGGGTGAGAAAAGACAGGAGGGAACGGTAACGGGTCAACTATGCGATGACAGTGTTGGCCAATTGTCACGCTTTTAGGAGCGTTGTAATTATTGAAGTCATGCAAATTTTAAAATTAATAATTATATATCATTTATTATTCCTTATTCCTTTTTTCTTTTTTCTTTTTAAACGAACAATTAAATAAAATCAGGTAAAATGTCTGTGCCTTCAAATGTCTCTCCTCCTTATATTGCATCCATCCTCTCATTCAAAATATCACCCTCATTCTTTTCTTTTCTTCATTTCTCAAACTAAATAATATTTCTAATTATTCACACTTTTTCCATTACAATTTTTAACGACTATCCAATAAAACGAGGGGTGATTATCTGTTAGTACAAGTTAATTTTCTTTCAAAATCGATCATAATCTATTTAGTCAATATTCAAACCGACCTCGACATTGATAAGTAAGATTCGGTTGAGTTTGATTGGTTCCACGCTTATAAATATTTTTTCAAAATTATGGATTTGAATTTTTCGAAACTAGCCTTTAGTTTGGTTAGTTAGCTTTGTTTTTAAATCTATCATGTTCACCCATATGCAAAACTACTACTTATGCTGATTATTTAACATATAAAAAGTTTTGAGATATAAAAAATTGATATATAAATGATTTAATTTAACCTTAATAATATATATTTTTTTCACTAAAAAAAGAGACATTGATGAATGAATAATTGTTGTAAACCTTATTCAATGATATCGTAATGAAAATTCACTGTGTTAGGAAAGCATAATGATAATCATAACTTCCTTTTTTCAACCTTCACAATAATTCCAATTTTGCTTCTTATCAAAATATAAAAGTAATAATTATTTGGATGATATGACTTTTAGAATAAAAATAAAGTCATGTGAATGGACTAATTTTATTTTAGCAACCAAATTTCAAAGTTAGGCTATGTAAATCATTTCGTGTAAAGTGCCCACATTCTCAATTTGGTAAATAAACACACACATCAAAATACCTATAAATTTTGTCACCATCTAACATCAACTTTTACTTCTACACAAATATTTTTAATAAAATTTTAATCCAACTTAGCGATTACATGATTAGGTAAAATCTTAAATTTTATATGGTACCTTAAGTTAGTAGTTAGATTTCAAAATATATACTATTAAATTGAAAATAATAAAATTAATTATAAATAAATTAGTTTTTATTTATTTCGGTCACAATTTAAATTAATTTTTAAAAAGTTATAGTCTATCTAATCTCTTATTAACACATTTATATGCAAGTCATACTTGTTTGATTTTTAATTAGTTAATTGAAAATTATGTATTAGTTAAATATAAAATATTAAAATTACACACATATACTTTACTGAAAAAATTGAACCATAAACATCAATGGGTGTAGACTTTGCTTTGACAAGAAAATTTATAATGTCGTGATAATTCATACATTGATTATTTAACACAACATTAAATAATTTACTTGATATAAAGGTTAAAATTTTTGATTTGACCAAGTCAAACAGGTAGGTGGGAATATTTTGTTTCAAGAAAAATGAATAGCAATGTGTTAAAGGCTTATTTATGCAGTGACACGTGGCATCCATGCAAGGTAAAATGAGACTTTTGGAGAGAAAGGTCGATTATTTTCAATGGCCATTAACAAAAATCAAAATGACCCCCGGGATATGGGCAGAAGACCCAGCAGAGATGATATGAAAAGTCGATCCTATATAATAATTACACTCTTAAAAATCAAATTTTAGAATTTGAATATCATTTTTCTAATTCTTCCCTTCCAACTAAAAATGTCTAGTGGTTGAAAATAAATTCATGGCCTTCTAATTTCATTTATTGTGTGGTTCAACTCAAATGAAAAATACAAACTTTGACACAACATTTAATCATACAGTACTTAATTTATTTATCCTAATTACTTGACTTATTTTTAAATTAATTCTTACATGTAATTAATTAAGATTTATAGTTAAAAATATCTATAAATATAACAACGTTTATTTGTTTATTAATAATGGACGATAGTATGAATCCTTTAGTTAAATTTATGTATAAAATGAAAAGTATGTATTAAAGATTAAGAAAGTAAGAAAGAGAGAAGGTTGATGAAGACAATTTTGAAACTTACATAATGATTTATGTTATGAAATGTTTATTTTTAACTAATTTGAGATTTTAAAATGTGAGTATTATTATATAATTATGACAATCATTACACACATGACAAACAAATTGACAGTGACAATGGTATTAAATAATACTTAAGAAAAGTTTTTAACACATGAAAAAATTAGGATTTTTTAGATTTCAAATATCATATCTCCAATCACATACCTAGATTTCAATAGTACTATTTTGTTATAGATTTCAGAATATTATATTTGGTCACACATCCTTAAAATTATATAAAATTTTTAAACTTCAAATTTCACTATAAAAAAAAGTGCAGAGATCACTAGTTTTCAAGATTAGTGGTTCAATTTTTTCACTCTATAATTTTTTAAATTATTTGATTTTATTTTATATTATTCATGCTTTTTACCTCTCAAAATATCTTAAACTCTTCAATTCCTAAACTAATTTAATCGCAATTTATCTTTATTCAAATTAAAGATTGACTAAGTCCGCTTAATCGCAAATTTTAACGAAGAAAATAATAGCACTAATAATGTTGGTTTTCTTTAAACTTCATCAATTTTATACCATAGTTTGATAAAATATAGTGATTGCATTTTAAAACAAAAACTTATTAAAGTGTAAAAACTGTAGTAATTCCTACATGGTCAAATTTACAGCTTCATATACTACAACACTTGTTTAAGTTTAGGCCAAAACGTTGTAAGTGAGAACAAAAAATCAAACCCCAAACATGAATTTAACCCTTTTAAATTTAAACTATAATCAAACAAAAAAAAAATAAAAAATAAAAAGAGTCGGTAAAACATGACAAACTAGGATGAATAATTAAGTTATATTAATCCAATACTAGTAGTACCGTTATTATGCTCCATTTATTTACATAACAAATTGAGTTAACAAATTGAGTTTTGTAATTGTAAGTAGATCTCACTATATTTAAAAAAAATCGATAATACAACACATCATATATATAAATAGAAAAAATATAATTTTTTTTCACTCTCTTGATATACAAAATTTCTATAAGAAAAATATAATCTCAGATGCACTAACTATTTTTTGCATATTAAAAAAAAAAAAAAAAGAGTGTAAATATGATTTAGATGGGTTAGGCAGATGAAGAAGAAATTAGGGTTTGCTTTAGTTGAAAAGAAGAGAGAGAATGAGAAAGATGAATTTATATTTAGAATTACAAATTTGTTTACATTTGGTAGTGCATGGGGAGTATCTGATGTCAGAGCATGCGTTGTATCTTTTGACTTTAGAATAATAATAATAATGTTAATGTCCCTATCCCTATTTTTTATTGATATCATAATATTCTTTAAAGCCATGCCCTTTCCCTACTTCTATAATTCTACCATCTTTTCTACTCTTCCTCCACATACATCCCTTCCAATAATTTTTTTCTCCACTCTATTTTCATTTTCTCTTTTCCAAATAACTTTTGATTACACACACTCATTATCTCATCATAAATGTTTGATAGGAATATCATCATCATCATATATATTCTTGTTAAATCTCTCCATCAATAATTACATTTTAATTTTAATTTGTAGGTTTTGTTATTTTGAATTTATCGCTTAGGCTAATTTTTACTTATGTAAGGTAACGAATATTGTTTTTTTGTTTTTTTTTTAATTTAAATTATTGTGATTTTTTTATATACTAATTTGATGTTTTTAATTAAAAATAATAGTATAACAAATTGTAATTTATAAAATCTATTATTTTGAATCATTCAAAATTCAAGCATTAGAAAATTCAAATTTATATTAAATTATGATGTATGACAATGTAGTATGGAATGTTTGATAATTATAATAATTTAGTGTATATAAGTTTAGTTATTTGATTACGATAATCATTGCTACAAGTTTAGTTATTTAATTACGATTAATCATAGTTAAGTTAGCGTTTTAAATTAGTTTAGAGTAGTAAGAGAACTACATAATCATTTTCAGATGGATTTGACAAAATACCTTCTTCGATTACTTGATTCGTGTCATATAATATTTTTAAATATATTATAGAAATCATTTTGATGTCCTCTACTTTGGGACTTGATGCATTCTAATATTGAACTTTCAAATTTTATGATTTATGTCGTTGCACAAATCTTAGCAAAAAATCTCAACTATATAATTCGCACACGGGTTCAATGATGAATATGTTTGACAAAAAAAAAAGTAATAACTTCCAAAAAAGAACAATCTAGTACCAATATAGAATTTACCCTATTGAATCTTATGCTTTAAGTTAATGAAAAATGTCCATGATGTTAGACTTTTTTTTAAAGAATTAGTAAAGTTACTTCTCCTGGTCAACATATAATTTTTTTATAAGAAAAAATGAAACAAATCCATTGAAACAGAAACGTTTATTTACAACGTTAAATTATCGATTCTTATCGATTTTGAATGCAATAAAATCTGATATTTTTGTATTTAAGAAAGTAGTAGAGATTTGTATAAAGAAAATTGATGTGTATTAGATAGAGAGTAGAAAAGAAAAGAAAGGTAAAAAACTTTGAATGATACTTTTGTAGATATAAAAAACGTAGTAGATAGAAGATGGTGGTGAGAAAGTAGAGGAAGGAATGAAAGTAAAATGGTGGAATGATAAAATAGAGAGATGAAGAAATGGATAAATAAAGAAGAGGGGGAAGGGGGGAGATGACGTGGGCCAATGAGAAGGGGAAGAGAACGGTGGGACCCAGAAAAGAGAAGAGAAAAGTAGATTTTGAGTTTTTGGGTCCTCAACCCATCCCCATGGATCGAGGCAATCAGGGAAGCCCTGGAAGAAAGCGAAAAAGTTTAAATACCCCACAAAATAACAATAACAATAGTAATAAATAATATTTATATACTCTTTTTTTTTATTATTAATGATGATAATAATAGAAATAATAGAAATAATAATAATAAAATAATGAAGGGTGAAGGTGACTAGTCGCAGACAATAGCAATCATTAGTACGGTCCCCTTCCCCTTCCTCTTCTAATTTATAGGTTGCCCATTTTCTCTATTATTCCCACATTTTCTACATATCAATCAAATCTAATATCTCTGGCCCACTTTCCTAATCTTTCTTATCTTTTTGTTTTTTAAATTATGAACAATATTTTTTTACAAATACATTTTGTTTATAAAAAAACAAAAAACAAAATTTTGTTTTTAATATAATTTAAAAATCAGAAGAAAAAAAAAGAGATAAAAGTGTTATAAAAGGGAGTTTTAACTTTTAAGGTTGGAGAGATTTTATTATATTGTTCTTGTATACATGAGTTCCACTTTCATGATGCCATATTAATTAACATTTTCGTTATATTATTCGTCAATGCAAGATCTTGCATATGTTGGACTTTACTACGACTGTTTGATGGACTTTTGGCTTACTTTTCTTTTAGGAGTGTCAATGAAAAACTAAAAAGCTAGACCAATCTAAATTAATACCAACTCGTTTATTTTTTGTTTTAGTAAAAATAAATAGACATTTTGGTTTCAACTATTTTAATTAATTTGATTGAAAAACTAATAAAATCCAAATCCAACCTTCAATGTGTGTTGTTTAGAAAATTTATACAAATTACTCATGTTTCTTTTTTCTATTTATAAAAGTGCTAAGAAAATTAAAGGAAGTCCGAATAATTTCAATATATAAAAATAAAAGAAATTGGCCCAATTCAGAAGAAAAGTGAAAAAAAGAACCAAACTAAATAAAAAGGAATTCATTGATTTTGTTGTTGATTAGACTTTGGGTTTAGACTCCCTCGTTCATAAAACCAATTGATCTAGTTTGCTTCTTAGTTGCCCCAATATTCACAAACTAGAATAGTTTTTCCAAGCTAGTTTCCATATTTTTTTACTTGACAAACGAAATAGATCATTAGATTGCATTAGTTTGATGTCAAGTATATTGCACTTTAATGCTTAAGTTAGTACAACGAGCGATAAATTCAACTAAGCACAAAAAAGAAGTAAGATAGGGTATATTTTTTAAAGATTACTTACTCTCCTCCTTTGGTGTAGTTAAATGAAGCTATTTATAAGCAGATTCTTTAACACACAAGCACAGTTACATGTGTCAGTATTGATGCATGCCATAGACGTTGTTTCTAATGTTGAACGGCACAATGTCAATCTAGCTCATAACTTTTGTGTTTCTATCTACCAAACTATTGAACTGTTGCCACCACATGTAAGGATTCAAATTAGAGATTTAATTAACCTCTAGACGTGTTTATAAGTTAAGAACACTACTACATGTTCATTACACTCGCATAAAAGCACAATGACTAAAATTGTAACTATTCCAATATTACCGCTCACATATTTTTAACAACAAACAAAAATAAGGAAATGAGTATTGAAACTTTCGACCCTATAACAAAATCTGATCTATATTTTAATTAGTGGAGTATATTGGATTGAATAACAATTCAAAATTTGTCACCTCTTTAAGTTAGTCACGTTTATTTTTTAAAAAAATGATGGAATAGGTTAATGTTGTAGCTATATAGCTAGCTAGCTAATATAGGAACTTGAATTATATCTCAATTAATAATTGAATTGTTATTTTGGGATGTCATGAAATAATTTTACCATGTATTAGTTATAATTCGTTACAATTGTTTTATTTATTACCATGCATTATTAATTTATTGCATATGCTCAAATAATATATGTAAAATTATTGGATGGGTTTTCTTCTTCTTCACTTATACAATTGGCCACATTTAATTTTATTGTTTTTAGATATAAATACATATTTCCATTTTTATCTTATTTAAATTAAAATTGGTAAATATTAAATTATGTGTTTTCTCAAGGCTTTTATGATATACCTATTTTGTATGTTACTCTAGACCTTATTCAACTTTCAATCTTGTATTTATAATTTATAGTATCTTTAAAGCTAAGGAAGTTTTAGATTGAGTAGTTAAAATTTTTAAGTTATATTGATTAATTGGCCATTTTAATTAACTTAATAAATCGAAGGAAATGCATGTGATGCTAATAGCATTTGCTAATTTCAAAGTATGTTTAAGCGTAACATGACTGAAACATGGTTAACTATATATAATTTCGTTACGTTGAACACTGCTAAAGTCTTAAAGTCTTATTAGTATGATTAGGAAAAAAAGTGTGTTGAGAACCAAAAAAAACTAATAAAAGTTTTAAGCTTAAATGTACATTACCATATTCTTATGAGACATATCTAAGAAATCATCCTATATAGAAACTAAATAAACACAAATTAAAATTTAAAAATTCATCGTTTTAAAATTGTATAGAAATAATGAAAGAAAGCATAATTAAATTGAGAAGATTGATGCCTCTCACCTCACATATTGTTAAACTTAAAAATACTATGTATATAACTTTATATTTATATAAGAAATTTTACTAGTTTTACAAACTTTCAACTTTATCAACAGAACTTTTAAAAATAAACTAAAAGTAAATACTTTTAGACATTGTTTGAAGAACTGGAATAAAATCAAATTACAAATTACAAATTACAATACATAAAAAAATAAGTTTTGTATCGAACACATAACTCAAAACGCTCAATCCAAACATGAATTTGAATTATTTTACGTTACTGACACAATTCACTACGGCCTAGCGAACAACTCGTTAACTTTTTAGGAGGGTTTTTATGTGAAGGAGTGCTTTGGTCCAAAAAGTTGGTGACCCTAGAACCTAAAAATATAAAAAATATGGTGTGTGAACTTATTGAGGGTATGAGAGTTTTGGTGATTTTGTAAAGTCTCAGCAAACTTTATAAGTAGTTCAATTATTGTCCCAACACTCACATATTGAAAAAAGAAGGAAAGAAAAGTAAATATATGTAAGGAGGGGAAGTAGAGAAGTAGAGAAGTAGAGAGTAAAATGAAAAATAGAAAAGAAAAGGGAAAGGCGTGGGAATGACAGAAAGTCAATTTTCATAATTGCATTTCATTGGTCCAATCAATTATCATTCAAACTCCATCCTCTCCCAAATCATTTGGATCTTCTCGGTCCCACCTTCCCTTTTCAAATCTATCTCAAAATATAACAACATTACTACATCTTCCCACGTCCCAACTCTCCCCACTCAATCTAACTCTCTACAAATTTCAAAACAAAACAATTCGATACTTACAAAATTTACTAATAACACGTAACCGTAATGTAGATCTTTCAATTACGAATGGATCCAACTAAGTCACATTGATTTTAGGTTTGACATATTGACTAAGGACGAGAGATGGTTGTGTTACACTAAAAGACTGCATCAAAAGCTAAACTTTAAAAGCAACTGAACTCGTTGAAATAACACATCGTTATTATTTATGAAGCACAATTTACGATATTGATATCATATCCTCCATAATAGAGTGAGACATATCTCTATAGCTCTACTCACACGGTCACACTTTGAAGTCACATGTGCTCACTATAAATTTTGATAATAGGGTTCTGAAATTCATTAGAATGAACAATTGCCTACTTATTTATTTATAATTTTTTTAATAACTAAAAAGGTGAATTTGAGTTGTTTTTCAATAAAACTAATTATTTAAATTTTTGATACGTTGGCTACTTAGATTTCTACATTTAGAAAGAAAAATAACGTTGAATACTATTTTTTCATCACTTTCAATTATTTATAATCTTATAATAATAAATCATTTGAAAGTTTATCAATTGAAAACTGAATTATAGGTACATTTATAAAGATTAATTGTGATTTTAAATTCATAATATATTGGAGGCTGTGAGCCCATAACTAGATGTGACCAATCATATGATAAGCGCAGGTTTTAAGGGCTTCTTTTTTCCACTTACTTTTATTCACTCTTTGAAAATGTTTATTATCGGAAAATGAGCATTTAGTCATAAAATAACATTTTTTCTTCATTTCTAAGATATTGAAGTAAATATAGAAAGAAATTGAAAGTATAAGTAGTGTCAAAAGCTAAAACCATAAAAGTCATGGGAGCTAATAAACTAAAATTGAAATTACACAATCAAAACGAAGCAAAGTAAAAGGATAAAAACCAGAATGTAAATAAAATTTAAAAAATAAAATTGAATAAATAATAATAATAATATAATTTGATAGGATTATTTGGTGGGGCCCGGTCAAAGAGAAGTCCTTAAACCGACAAAGAAACGTGCAATCACCACTTCCTTCCTCTTCAGATCATAAAAACATTTCCCCTTTTTCTTTGCTTTTTATTTTATTTTATTTTTTCAAATGTTTCGCAAATCTCCACTTTTCCATTGCACGTGCGAGACCCATGTACTTCTGAATTCTCTCATTGGGTTGGGCTTTTCTTCCTCTCCTGAAAACTTCGGCCCACCTCTCTCATATTGGGCCCGGCCCCCTTTTATTTTTTCTTCTCTCCCTTTAATACTCTTCCTATGTACCACCATAGATATGTTCGTCTTTTCAACATCATATATTCAAAAATAGTATTAATTCTCATAATGCATACCAATATATATTCAATTTCCAATAAACTTCCAAATACAACCATGCCATTTTCGGCTTCATTTCCTATTCAACTTCCATCCTTCCTCTATACATAAAGAACTTAGTCCATAAAATTATTATTTTTTTAAAAACCATTTTTAATACAAATAATAATTTTAATGCAACCAAAAAGACTTTTCGAACGTTAGCTTTATTAAAATTAAATATATATATATATAAATACACATCCCAATAACATCTACAAGTTCCAACTATAATTTATTACCTAGCGGATTCTTCTTGTTCCATTTTTTAAAAATGTTTTAATCATTTTTCTTGGTATAAATGATACAGCCAAGTAGTGAACAATTATTTCAAAATTTATAAAGAAAAGTGTGCATTTCACTCTAATAAAAAAAAAAATGGGATAGTCAAAACTATAATCTAGAAAATTAGGTGGGAAAAACAACCTGTGCTCGTCAAAATTTGACCTTACCTTGAGAAAACAGGATTCAGCTCTGTGAAGAATATCGCTTAAGTGCAGCAGCAGGCTCCAGGAGTCAAAGGGGGTGATGCAATGCCTGAAAATGTGAATTATTAACGTTACCAAACCCATACTCTTTTCGGGCTAGGCAGCTGTGAAACTCACCCACAAATACTTTTTCTTTTACTTACCTTTCCATTTTTAGGCCGCTGCCATCGTCACAATGTTCCTCATAACAATGGGTCCTGACGTCTAGCACTTTTATGAAATGTGTTCCATTAGAAAAAACAAAAATCTGAACCAAACACAGCCCTCTCTAATAATATATAAAAACAAGTGAAATGAATGCATATAAAGACCAAAGGATTAATAATAAATATGAACAAAAAGAACAGATAGAAGAACAAACTTCTTACATAA
This sequence comes from Cucumis hystrix, assembly GCA_025688845.1. Taxonomy (NCBI): domain Eukaryota; kingdom Viridiplantae; phylum Streptophyta; class Magnoliopsida; order Cucurbitales; family Cucurbitaceae; genus Cucumis; species Cucumis hystrix. The sequence goes on from CM046883.1 coordinate 24,301,775, forward strand.
GGGTTAGTTCTGTACACTAACAAGATGTATCTATTCTTATTTAAGTCAGACCCATAAAGGAAAAGGATTAAAGAAAAGTTACTAAACTACATAAACTGAAAAGTCAAATCTCTAAAATTAATCCTAATGCAAATATTTTGCACAAATTCACCTCAGTTGACCTTTGGTAAATGAGAATTTGTAATCTCATTCATTCCCATTGTCATTAATGCTCTTCTCTGAGCATGCATGGTCGTTGCCACCATTATCAAAGGCATTCTCAGATGCTGCAGTTTCCTCTTTGTTATTGTCCATGAGATGGAAGCGCCAACCTTCAGTTTCCAAGCACTGAACCCTTCTTCTTAGATCTTCTAACTCCCTTTCCATGAAAAATACCCTTTCCTTCAAAGTTAAATTCTCTTCCTCAAGCTGGGATATGTGACAATCTCGATCATCCACTCTATTCTCCAAAAGGGTACTCTGTTCTTCACCCACAGAAGTTGGGCAAATCATTTCAAACCTACTTAAATCATGATCCAGCCGTCTCTCGACCTCCAAATGTCCTTCCACATCGCTATCACCAGATTCCCCAACTTCATCTTCTTCTTCTTCCTCATCTTCGTCCTCATAGTCTTTAGCTGACCGAAGCCTAATCAGACCCTTCATCGAGCCATACCCATCAAGACCCCACTCCTCCTTAGCCATATCAACAAGAACTTCTCTGAGAGGCGAAAATATGGGAGTCGGCAACACCGCAGGAGTGACAGGATAAGGCGAAACCAACGACGCAATACCACCGGATCGTTTGGCTCGAATTAAGAAGGAAGTGGTATTGCGAGGCGCGAAAGGAGGAAAACGGTAATTGGACTTCTTCTTAGGATAGAAACGCCTCGATTTCAAGCGATTTTGGTACTGTAGTTCGTTCCAATTCGAGGTTTTATAGGATATTGCAGTTAAGTCTTTTCGCCTCATATCAGGTCTTTTCCCTTTTCTAAAACATCGGCCATGAATAGAAGTAGAAGGTGTGGAGAGCAACCTTTGAGAGGCTTGAAGAAACATGCCTCGATTCTCCAACGGTAGAACCGGAGGCAAATTGGGAGGCTGAGTCCAAACAACGAAGTTATGATTCATTAAGATCTGAGTATGATCCATATCATTCATCAAATCGAAGCAAAATTCAAAACTCGGAAACCCCAATTACAGAAAAACACAAAAAAAAAAAAAAAAACAAAACAAAAAGAAGCACGAAAGAAACCGGTAGAACAAAAACAGAAAATTAGGGCATGGGAGATTCAAGTATGAAGAAGAACAAACAATCCAACCGATTGTTGAAACCCTAGAAATGGAAAGAAGAGAAGTTTGTCAGTAGTAGGCAACACAATTGAAAGGGAGAACTCAAAAAAGGAATTACTTCATGAATCTGTATTGTGTTGTAGTTTCATAATTCGTGGGATTATGAATCTGAAATTAGGGTTTGGAGTAAAGAAGAGAGAGAGAAGATTATAAACACACAAAATTCTTCAGCTCGTCTTTAGCGGAAATATCGTTGGCAGAACCGAAACCCTCTGTTCATTTGATTAATTAAGCGCTGAATCATTTTTATATTAAAATGCCTTCTTCATTAATAAAATTTGAAATTAAGTTTTCATGAAAACTACAAATGAAATAAAATAATATTTTTAACGTTTTAAATTATTATGGAAATTATCCAAAGTACCCTCACACCAATCGTTTTCTTACTCCTCAATTTTTTAATTTTAATTTTAACAAAGGTTCATTTTTATCCAACACCTCATCTTGTTTTATTAGTAAAAGAAAATACATTTTAGTCCACAATTTCTTTTGATAGATATTGTTTCTGTTTTGTCTTTGTACTATTATCCAAATTTGTATGTTTCACCTTTCTTCCACTTTTACTTTTTAATGACCCAAAATTATTGAGCTTCAAGTAGTTTAAGCGTATATTAAGTCCCTCCAAACTTATTTACACTCAGACTTGATATCATTTTACAAACTTTAGATTCAATTTTTACTGGTTCTTTTTTGTGTGTAGAGAATTAGTATTGATAAATAAATGTGGAGAGTTCAAACCTTTTAAACAATTTGAAATTGTAACGTTGAAATAATCATTAATGAAATTGAAAGATAGAAAATAACTTTTAGATTTGAAAATTACCAAATGGATGATATAAGGAAAAGAAAAAAATAAGTAAAAACTACTCTTTTTCTTAGTTACAATCACACCAACAAACTTTAATTTGATCAATAATCTTTTATAGTTTAAGGGGTTTCAACCACTATAGCCTAAATAAGGGTGCATTATTAGAACTTGAACTCAATGTTGCCATACACATAATCAATAATACATGATACAAAAGAAGTAAGCACCCACTGAATAAGATGAGAGGAATAAGAAAGATAGGATAGGATGGAGAGAGAGATCGGATAGAAGAGAAATCAGACGGAGAAAGTGATTGGTTATGGCACCAGAAAGATGGACGGAGAAAAATGTAAGCATGGGTATTCTACTTAATTATCCCTTAAAAATAAGTTTCATTATTTTCCCAAATGTCTAAAATTTTGACTTTCATAGTCAAACCAACCGTCCCTAAATTCACCTAATTAAACAAAACCAAACAAAATTAATGCGAAATCATATATTAGCAAACTACAATTTATTATACTAAAGAATATATATATATATATATATATATATATTTACCAATTTGTTTGAAATCTTATAATTGGATTAAACCTTAAATTTAGGGGAGGCTAAACTTAGGAAATTTATTGGATAATAACTAAAATTCAAATCTAAACAAGTAAAAAAGAATATTTTAACAAACAAAATAATAAAAATAAATAAATCAACTTTAGTTTAAAATATTTTAATAAACAAAATAAGAGGGGAAGGGGGCTAAGAAGAACAAATAATAAAAACAAATAAATGAAGTAAAGGGGCTAAACGGGAAAGAGGAAGGAACGAGAAGGATTGAGAAGGAAAAAGAGGGATTAAATCTCTATTCCTTTCTCAAAAGAGGGAAAGAATTATTTTAGTCATTTACTTTCTTTTCTCCAAACGGCCGGTTAAGGTTTAACACTCCAAACAAAAAAGAAAAAAATTGTTTTGAAAGAAAAGAGGGGCAGTTGTTCTACATTAGAGGATTTGTGTTTGAAAGTGGGTATATAATGATGATAGAATAACTCTGTCACCATGTATGTAGTCCTTTGTCGAGTCGGAGAGTTCAATTAATCAAACTTGTTTAGGAATGATTTGAAACATTAAAATCAAATGCATAAAAATAAAACAACAAACTTTAAAAAGAGGAGAAAATAAATTACAAAACTTACCTTATAAGTTAAAAGATAAAAGTTGAACAAAGAATCCAATAAGAGGTTGAAGAAGAAATTTAAAAAATTAAAACAAAAAATAAGTGATTTTAAATATTAAAACAAATAAATATAAATAAAATAACAAACTTAGCTAATTTGAGTTTCAAACTCAGAAGTTAGAAGTTGGACAATCTAAGTTAAGAGCTACTTCAAAAAATGAAAAAAAAAAAGAGATGCTGTCATAATCTTCATCCTTATAATTCACAACCGAATTCAAATAAAATATATGTATAATGCATTCACACTATAGGATGACTCTACATATGATCAGATGGCAAATGGTAATTTGAACAAATGACCACCATCTTCAGTATAATAATCATCTCAATAAGAGAAGGCAAGCCAAAAATATAGAGAGCCAGAGGAAATACCGGTATTTACAATAATAATATCTACAATTTAGAATTGTGGTCATCTTTATCTTTGTATTGTTTTGTGAATATTTACTCTTTGTCTGTGGTTGAACTCTTTTCCTTTTTTCTAGGCCCCCCAAGAATACGAGAAATTTGCAAACCTCTACTGAATGCTTGGTTGAACAACATTCGTGTTTGGAACTCTGAAACAAATGGAAACCAAGCCAGGAATGCTATAGGTGTGAACAGAAGCAACCCCATCACGATTTCGTAACTTCGAGCCAAGGCACGAACAGATCCCCATAAAGGAGTTTGATGAATTAAGGGCTTACAAGCTTGAGCAATCTGTATTGAATCATGAAGACGAAGACAATCGATAAATGAGTGAGTACAAAGGAATGTAAAGCTAATGTCAAAAGTGTATTTAGTATGGAGATGTTTAAGTAAACTAACCAAGAGCAAGCCCCATCCTGTCGGTAGGAACGCAAGGATGCAAAGTATGATGTCCCTGATTGTCATATGAGGGATTGCAACTAAAGTAATGAAGCCAGCCACACAAATGATGAAAATAAAACCCTCAGCCAACCTAAATAACAACTGAAAGCTTGCACTAAATTTACGTCGTCCAACGGATACCGCCTACAAAGTTTAAATGGTATTAGGATAATCGCATCAGTGACTGGAAAGCAGTGGCTTCATATTATTCATTTCGAATAATCAGTTTCTAAACACAAAGTTTATGGTTTGACCCAAACAAGGGAGGAGGATTCACAGCAACATTTTTCTCACCTTCATCAGGAGCAATATTGAAATGATCACAACCCAAGAAAGGCCATAAACCTGAGATTTTAAGGGAAATTAAGTAGAATAGCCATGCTTAAATGATTAGCAAAAACATCTCCAAACCAAGGAATTGGTAAGAGTGTGGGAACAGTATTCGTACCAGAAAGCTTTGGGACTCTATTATTTTCAAGTGATATACTAGTCCATACTGAAAGATGAAAAATCGTATTGACAGTAATATCTCAACGAAGATGCCACGCTTTCCGGAGAATTTTAGATGCTCGTGTTCCTTTTCCCACCAAGACTCCCAACTTTTATCAGGAGATACTCCGATTCCTCCACGGTTGACAATCCATTTTTTCCAATCTGTCCAGTCATCAACTATCTTTTGCCACTCAAAACCTGATGGATTGAAGAGGAAAGGTGCAAAAAGCCACGTTCCCACCATAAACCATATTGATATGGTGATCAAGACATGAGCAACCACACCTCTATAAGAAACGCCGAGTATGTGGTAAACCAGAAGAAGAATCATCAATTCAATTCCTTTGACAAAATGACTGCGAGAATACATCCTGTAATTTTCAGCAAATTTGGCGTGGAACACCACAAAACCACGACCAGTACCTCTGTACTCTGCACCCCCATGAAGCAATGTCCTTCCATAATAATGTGTCTTGGTTCCCAGAGAGAATGTGAAAAACACAGGTGCAAGCTGCAGCTGCATTAGAATGAAATCACTTAAAGCTGCCCGAAATCCTCTTTCCAGTCCAATTTCAACCATCATAGGCAATGCCATGAGAAGTCCAATTTGCACAGCAGACTGTGATATAAGAGCTGTTTGAAGTGACTTGTTGTCTTTAATGGCAGGATGAGTACTCAAAGCTCTCTCAAGGCCACTGAGAACAAGGTAAAGGCGGCCATATAGAAAGACGTAGACCGTGAGTACTGTCAGCTGTCAATGAAAAATTACGCTTATCTCGTGAATAAAGTAAAAATGAATATAGATGTGATGAGGACAAACTTCTCAAACTTACCATAGTGCTGAAATAGAAACCAACTGTGGTAAAATAACAAGACAACATGCGGAAGAAATCAAATCGGTGACCTAGCCTGTACATATCACGGCTTAATGTCTGTTCGCCATTACCATTGGCTATCTTAGCCTCAAACATGGAGATCTGGTTAAGGCCAACATCCCTCCCTTTACCAACTTGTATGTATTCATGATGAGTAACATTACCTTCACGCAAGGTGGAGTTGAAACCTGCAAGTCAAAATCACATATACACGAATGGTATATATGATTAAACCAGATTACTTGTTTGAAACTCTGAATACAAAACATAGAGCTTTTACAACTATTAACATGCCTGCAAATATGTCCTCGCTCAGGTTGATGACTTTGGAAGCTTTACTAACACCCCCTCTGGTAAGGTGAAACAGTCTATCGAAAACATCTGGATGGCCGTAATGGAATCGAACTCTGAATGTGAAGACAAAGGTATAAGACATTAATTTGGGATGAGTAAGATTGATCATTAAGACACCCAAAATATGTGGTAGTTATCAATATAATTTAGATAAAAATTTGATAGAATGAAGTTCAGATCTTAATATTGTGTTCTAATTATAAAAAATGTTATAACAATGAATTATACTAGTTGTTCTGCTTGTGATGGAGCCTAAAACTTGTCAAAGAACTATTAAACGAAATGTTTTTTTTGGATCTCTCAAGTTCTTCAAATAACTATCATTTATAGGGAAATAATAGAATTAACCAAGAACTATTTAATACAAAATAATAATAGTAAACTATAAATTTTTTCTTTAAAAAAGAGTACCCTGTCAAGCTCTTTCTTGGAATATCTTTGGTGTTATTGAATATAGAGCACAACATTATGAAGCTCTCCCTTGTAATTTGTGGCAAGAGTTTTTTAATCTCAGCCGACGGTCGCCATTGTTGGCATAGGCAAGAGGGCCAAATGAAATGTCGGATCCCAAGGTTGTGTAGCATATTATTATGTGAGGGTTATTCTATAATTTTGTTTTGTGTATAATGAGTATATTTATATTTGTAATATTTATTTTCACATTGGTTGATGGTCTTTCATGGTGGTTGTGGTTAGATGCTGTATGAAATTTAAGGTGCTTTTCCTTTTAATGTGGGTGGTAACGGCTGCCATCCCAGAAAAGTAATCTGAATTCCCAAAATCTAAACCTCACTAAGAAGAAAAACCCCTAAGCTGATGCTGCTTCAAAATATAGAAGGCATTTGTAATCTATCTACATAGAACCCAAGAACAAAGTTGTGCAATCTAACGAGTATTTCATATAAAATAGATCTGGTTGAAGTGAGGTCATGAACGTTTACAATAATAACCATAGTATTTCCCATATAACCATGTTGTTAAACAAAGTAGTGAGAAAACAAGGTAGAAATCTTACTTCAAAGGGTTTGCCAACAATCTCTGCCCGATAGTTACAAAACTGTTTTCTTGATTTGACATAAACCAAGCAAGAGATGAAACACTGCAAAATTGGTCAGATTAAAAAGTGAAAAACTTAATTGCAGTGATGAACTCACGTTGTTCAGAACGATGCAAAATTTGAATTCAATTTACAGTAAACAAAAGTGACAAGTACCTGCCAGTGAATATATGCTCTCTAAGTCCAAGAATAGTAGGATATCTGACACCATCATGCATTGTAAGAAACTCTTCCAACAAATTTCTCATTTTGAAGGCTTCTTCCATGTAATTATCCTATTAAAAGGTAAATATTCTGATTATTAGCAAAGATACTAGTTTCTTACGCATTGTATTGGAATATATGGTACCTGGTTCATGTCAATAGTTTGCAAGCATTCCCCACGGGTGAAAATAATTGCATGGTTTTGATTTTCTGGCTTCCCCTCACCCAATATTGCTGGCCCAGGAAGTTTTACCCGGTATATGGTCTATATAATGGAAATTTAACACTCGCATCAGCAGTGTGTCGGAAATGTGGATGATAAGTAGATAACTATACTGGAAAGTATGCTTGTAAATATATAATTTATTTAAGCACACGAGAAAAACTACAGGAGTAGGGGACAAAGTGCCCCTGTATGATTTGTTTTTTATAAGAAACCAAAATTTCAATATAGAGTAGAGTGCAAAAACAAAGCCACGAAGTTACAAAAAAATTCTTTAATTGGTGTTAGTTATAGTGAGAACAATAAAAGTTGAATTGGCTTTGATAAGAAACAACCATAATCACAAAAAGCTTAGAGCAACAGAAAGGCCGTGGATTTTATGGATTCTCATATCCCATATTCCTTTCTGCTTATTCCAGGAACTCAGGAAGTCCAGAGGTTTCTCTACGACACCACCTTCCAAAAGTGAGGCCTTTACCCACCTAATCCACAATACTAGACTATTCGTCTATGCAGGTGGCCGCAAATGAGACCAAAAAACGGTGTAGAATTCTAGAACCACAAGGATATATCTAACTGCAACGAGCAATCTCTTCCAATAAATTTACCTAGGAGAAGCCAAGCATTCACGAAGAACTAACGAAAGAATATAAAAGGAAAATCTCACGTTCAACGTTAGGAGTCATCTCACATTCTTTTCAATAATTACACGACTTGGACTTCTTTTTTGGATAAGAATGTACATGTACTTGCACTAATCTGTATTCAACAAAAGACTGGATTTATACCTGGTCTAAACTCTGAACTGACTCAGTGGAATCTTTTGATTTCGTGGGTAAAGCAGCCCTGGCTAGAACTGAGTAGTAGGACTTCTGATTTGTCTTCCGGGATTTATCTTTACTTGGCTCTTCAAGTTCTTCAATATATGCAACCCGAAGAGATGGGTACCTACACAATGAGAAATTATAACATCAATATAGTTAATAGCATCAGTGAGGAAAATTATTGTTAGAAACATACTTAGTCATAAGCTTTAGAATGTCTTTAGCACGAGCATCACCAGAACGTTTGTGAATACCATATTGCTGGCAGGAGACGACGTATGAGAATTTCATGTCAACTGCTGCCTGACATTGCGACCACAAAGGGCTATCCACAGCGTCCTTGTAGCCTTTCAATAAATCTGGGTAAAAGCATTAAACTTATAAAAGCTTTTCTTACATTTATACTCTTTATAAATAGAACAATACTAAGCTTTTAGTAAACATTTGCCTCTTTCTTGCGGATTAAGGATATTAAGAATTTCGTAATCTTCTACCCCCAACTTCATTAATTCCTCGAACCAATTTACACAAATTTTTATAGTGGATTTGTTGATAACAGATAATGTAATTGGTATTGTTGAGACTTCAGAATCTACTGATTCAACATAGCGAAAATGAGGTGAGAAGATGAAACTCTACAGCTTCCCAGGTTCGAGCTTTTACATAAGAACACACTGCCTTCCCTACTCTTATAATTTCTCTGGTATATATATATTTGAACGGGTCTGTTTATCCTATTATAACCACATCTGAAGAATTTATGATTAACTGTCTACTTGAAGGAGAAAAGCAATCAGCACTGGATGGTTAATGGACTAGTGCACACTAGTTGTAAATACCTTGATGTTCTGCAGTATCAAGGAATGCTTGAAGTTCCAACGCTTTTCGGTAATACATCATGCCACGAACTATTGTTTTCATTTGTTAGAAAAAAAGGTTAAGATACAACATGATTAATAACAGAGCGGACACTGGGGTGGGGGTGGGGGGTCTTTACTTTACCTGTCTTGGTCAATGTTTGACCTCTGTATGATGCCCAAAGACGGAGCTCCTCTTTGAGCTCGTCTGTTTTTTGTTGAATTTCTTCGAGCTCGAGTTTGTTTCTCAACTCTTCTTCATTAGCACACTGGACTCTCTCAAGAAAGTTTGTCCATTGCTCTATTGGAATTATAAGCCTTATAAAATGGAACTTCAACAATACGTAATAAATCCAACAGAGAGTCAAGAAAAAAAAAACCTGGAAAAATTTTCTGCAAGTAGAAAAGAATAGACACTCCATCTTCATTTGGCTTCTCCAGAAGATTCATGGAGAAGAGAACATCTTCAGAGTAGTACGGTGTTAGAATTCTAGGCCAAGAAAAAGGAAAGTACATTAAAATTTATCAAATATATTACCACCAACAACTTCACCCATAGAAGAAACAAAAAGATTGTATGGATGACAGGTGCATCATATTATCATCATATGAGAAAAATGCTAATAACCAGAGAAGTTGTACATAACCAAGAGCACCCTTCAGAGTAACGATTAGTAGTAGTATGAAAAAAGTTACTAAGTCGAGACATTACGAGAATGATAGCATATTTTGAACTTTTGGAGCAGGGGGCATCTCCATGAACAATGAATTGGAGAAGAAAGAAATACGCCTCCTGGCTTCTAAATCGGATGGCACGTCCATAGCTGATTCCTTAACAGTAAGCAGTAAATGGAGTCTTCTAATCTGCACATGTTTATAGGTTAACACAAGGGAGAGTTCTATTTCAAAAGAAAGAGTAAAGAAAACTTAGAAATAACTGGAAAAAAAATTATATCAACAGCCATGAGCCCGGTCTCCAGGCATTTTAATATGAAATCTGTATGCGATTGGTTCATCATCTCAACGTTTAGCATCAATGTCCATGTCATGGAACTCACCTTTTCTTTCCAAGCTTCAGTTTCAGGAATTGGAAAGTTGAGTTTATCAAAAAGCCGATCAAGTGATCTTGGTTTCCCATCTTTTCCAAAGGATCCACCATGACTTGACTCAACCAAACTACAGAAAGGGGGAAAAAGAATAAATGGAAACAATACAATAGCAAAAAGGAAATTCTAGCCACAAAGACATACCTGGAAATCTCCTCATCGATTATGTCTCTTGTTACAACCTCTAGCATATCCAGCAAGACTATTACAACCTGATCCTTATCCTCCACTTTATTCGTTAACTACAACAATGAGATATAATAAGACCTAATACAAGTGAATTAAATCAAGATATAAATGTTATCTAGTGATAGAATCACCATATATTCAATCAGCCGAACAAATTGATCATAGAGACTAGGGAGAGCTCTCATATCTAGTTCAACTATCAGATTTTCTGCTTTTATATGACCATCAATTATGGTGAAGATCTCCTTTATTACCCTGGAAACAGCAAACAAACAGAAAGTTAGGTAAACATATTGGCAAAATTACATACTTTCATAAGATTAATGAGAATAAACCTACAACTTCTCATGTTCTCCAAGAACCAAGAAATTAATTATATTTTTAAAGGAAGCATAGCACTCTTGGACAGCACAGAGCATATATTTGTCTGTACTTAATCTCTTCTTAAGCTCCCCCTCGCGGTCTCTTCCATAGCTATCTTTGGCCATATCCAATGCTATTGGTATCTACATAACAAGGACAAGATAAAAGTATAGCAGGTTAAGCAGAACTCGTACAAAAAATCAAGTAGGCAAAGATATAACACCTTGCTAGCAAGCAAAAAGGGAGGCCACTGGATAAGGGATAATTCAGGGTCAATCCAGTTAGGTACAAGCAATAAGTCCATCTCCCTGAAACAAAATGGGAAAAATTAAGAACTAGAAAATGTTGCAATGAGTATTTGGAGTGTCAAGATGCACAGACATTGAATACTTATTTCACCTGTTATTTATTAGATCCTCCTCCCTGAAACTAATAATTATTTCATTCCACATTTGAGCGAACTTCGCAGCCTGATCATCTCTATCTGGTGTTATCTATTTATAAATTTCTCAATAAGTTCAAATAATCCTTTCATAATAAATTAAAAATCAAGTACAAGTAGTAGAACCAAACCTCATCAAATTTACGACCAAAATTGGCCATCAACCCCTTCTTTTTAGTGTGATCCTTCTTTTCCACTGGTATCAAGCAAGCATTAAAAGCACCAGGAAGTGATAGAAACCGAGATCTCAACATTCCCAATGTCCGTATCTAATTACAAGATCAATATTGAGTACAGTTCCAAGATTCAAAAGCTTACATATGTAGGTTAAAAGTATGTCAAAAGCTCCTAAAAACTCATTGGAGAATTGTTCATAGAAACCTGGTTGATAAATATCATTAATCTATGAATTTATGACTTTATTGTATAATATAATCTGCAGCCCAAAATATAGGACCTCCTTGGACCCTATGCTCCGATACCATTTTAAATAACCAATTGACTCAAAGCTTAAGCTTATAGATGTAGGTAAATTTAATTATATATCATTTAGCAAGGTTTTACTATAGTATCCCAGTTTATGTAGTCTCTTTTTGCTTTCTATGAAATGAAATATTTGGAAAATTTATATGCACAAGAACGGGTCAAAATTGTTTTGAAGATATGTCTCTGTGTGTATTTGATGAACAGAATATTTCCAGACAGAGGGGTGACGACTAGGAGAAGCATGTTAGTGAGACATTTTAGGAATAGGATAAAAGGAATGAAGGTCCACTAACCTCTCCAAGGCGACGAAATGCACCATAAATTCCCCCAAATATTGTGGAGAAAATGGCATACCAAATCTGCACATCCATGAAGTAAACCTGCAGAAAGTAGTTTATTTAAACTGGTCAGCAAAAAGAAAACAGTGCTGCGAAAAAGAGGATTAACGGATATAATTTTTGAATGCACAATTCACGTACAAGAACAATGGGAGCCCAGATTGAGATCACGACACCAAGGTTATTCTGAGCTGCAATAAAAAAATATTATAGAAGATTTAAAAATAATTAAAAAAACCATTTCATAGCAACAGATCAATGTTTGTCCTCATGTTGCCATATGCTCTAACCTCTAGGAAAGAATTCATGCCATCTATACTTTCCAATATGAACTCGCATAATGGTTTTTGTTGGACCCACAAGTGGCTTGATCTGCAGAAGCAACAACATGGATGCACATGCATTAAGAAAATTTTCAAACCACTAACCAAATCAGTACATTTTGACAAACATTTATTAGTATTAGTGTATGAAGCATGTTATTATTAGATTTCTAAATTGGTAACTATTAAGGTACTCATATAAGTTGTCAATAGGTGTCACACTCCCTACAGTTCATTCATAAATCCATTTCCCATTTTAACAGAGTTAGGATAACATGCATTTGGTTCATACTTTCTAGACTGAACATAAGAAGAAATAGTGGTGCACGGTGTAAACACAGGAACTTAGGGAGACAAACAATACAAACTGTCGTCATTGTTTAAATTATTTCTAGACTGCCACTGACAGCGGAAACGTTGATAACTAATAAAGAGCCACTCTGAATTGGATGGCTTGGAAAAAGAACTTTGGAGAAACCCTACAGGGGCCACTGCGTAGGATGTTAAATTCTTACTAGTTGTTTATTAGATACCTAGATTAGTATACATGGGTTTATCTTGTATAAGGGTAATTAGATTAGTATAGGGTTAGGGGTATAAGGGTAATTAGATACTTAGGAAGTTACTAGTATTGTTACTAGGGTGGCTACGTCTTGTTATAAATGGAGGGAGGGTAAGTGAGAGGGGGAGGTTATTGTGTGAAGTGATTTAGGGCTTGGGTGAGAATACTCAAGAGGGAGGTTCCAAGTGCCTTATACTTGGGTTTATCTTGTATTTTTTTATAGTTCATTATAATAAATTGAGATCTTGTTCTTGTTAGCAAGTGTTCTGACATTGTCTTACTAACAGATGGCAACTTAATACTCTTGCCTCGTTTCTCCCCTTTAAAGGTTCAATGACATTTGATTTTTCATAATGAAAAAGTGCTTGTTTTCTACAAATGAAACCTACAACAGCCCCAAACTCAAACAAAACTTATCTCAAAACGTGCATCATGCTTCCACATATCGTACAGGATACGTGTTTGATTGAACAAATGCAATTTTTAGAACCATCTCAATGTCTTCCACTGTGGCAGAGAAGAAACTTTATCTCCACCGTCCACAATAGCTGAATTGATTGTATTGGTTATGGCATGGCAGCTTCCTTGTGATCTAAACATCTTTTTTATAGGGCCCTCCATCATCCATAATATTTCTGATATTTCCTTAAGCCAGTCATCCAATGTTTCGTGTAAATGTAAAGAACATCAAGACTGATTTTTTTTTGGGTATGTGTAAAAACATGGATTTATAAAGTATCTGTCGGTTCAATTTGTCTCTTCAAAAGATCAAATTGCAGAATTTTTACCAAAGCTTCACCAGGAAAAAATTTCTTCTGTTTCTGGCATGTGTGTTACTATTGGTAATGTCTGGTTAAGCCGTTATGGTTAGTGTTGAGGCCTGTTACGGAATGGTAACTATGCTGACCAAATGAACTATGATAAACAAATTTGTATAAATATCAGTACATGAGGGTCTTTCAAATCCTTGATTATGGAGAAAAGTTCATATTCTAAGCTTTGAATCGAAGAAGTACCTCAAGATAGTAGCTGAATATTAACTTTGACATAATCAGAAGAATCCAGAAAAAAGTGTACCTGAAAGTCAGATAGAAACTTAAGATTAAGAGAAGTTCGTGATGATTTAAGCTTGCCTACTCAATACTCGAGAAAAACTTCTTACTGCAAAAGTGACAATGAGCTTTCGTGCATTCCCCTTCCAACATAGAGCCGAGGCTGAAATGGATTCAAGCATTTGATTAATAATTCAGAAGACGAGTGTCAAAATCCATGAAGTGTCTGTATGAAGTCTGAAGCAATGATCCCATTACCTGAGACCACCACATCATGAGCATCACAGCCTTATTGTTTGAACGTTCCAAGTAACGCCGAATCGTTGGGAAAATGAACAACAGCCCAGAAAGCATGTTTGGAGATAAGTAAATAACAATAGCCACAATGAAGAAGGAAGGCGAGCTTAAACTATTCCCAAACCAACTTTTAAGTGTCTGAGTAAAGCCAGAGGGATTCTTCCAACTCAAGGCATAGGCTACAGATAAAACGATAACCCATGCCACAGCGGATACAACTTTAAGAACGTATCTTAACTTGACATAGAAGGACATGCTCTTCCTTGCTTTCCAGCTAAGGATAATATCAACAATGGCTGAAAATGAAACAAACAAATTAAAAAATAAACAACATTTGATTTTACTGCTCAAATTGTTGTAATTGTCATTCGTTTAAGTATCAAGTGTAAAATACAATAGAGAGGGCAACTAGCTGTAGTTAGTTTATTCGGTCTGTTAGATTTTAAAATTATTGTGAAATAGTTGTTTCAAGCTTAACCGACCGTGTCATTGTCTTCAAGCGAGGTTGGTTATTCAATAAGATTTGACCGGTTATTTCTTCTGATACGATCTAATGTAGCAGAGGTGGTCACTGGGATCTAATGTTCTATGTCTGTTGTACTCTTTTCTTTAAATTTATGAGAAATTAAACAACATATTAGAATAAAAAATCATATAATGGAAGTACAAGAAACATAAGAAAATCTTTTAATATTGAAACCAGAAAACTAAACAGAACTTAAAAAATATAAGTGAAGTACAAGTAGAGCAATTTTTTTTACATGAATAACCAAACGACAAGAATTAGCAGAAATGAACCAGTTTTCAGTACCTTGTGCAAGTTTCAAGATTGCTGCTGTTATAAAGATACTCAGTACTTTCTTAAAAACATCAGTCTTGAATACTGCACCCAAATCCCCTGAACCATTCCAAGCTATGATTACCATTGCCTACGAAGAACATATTTCAACAATATTACCAATTTAAGAGAGAAGGTGGGGGGGAGAAAGAAAAGAAGCCAAGTACGTCAAGTAATTTACCTGAAAACATAATATAAAAAAACTCCACATCCTGTCAAAACTTCTGAATATGTGCCAAAATGAACGTATTTCCACGAAATTAACTTTCCCCATCCATCGATTTCTGGCATTTCGTTTCTTTTCCTGGAAATGATATATTTTTACCATCATGAGTACACTATTTCAGCAAGTCTAAGGATTAGAAACTGTGGGGGCAGAAGATCAAATGTTTAGAAAGCCCTCTAATAATTTTTCCTCAATTAATGGACCATGGAGAGAATGGATGACAACTAAATAAAGTTTTGCGTAGGATTAGGATTTATCTTATGGCTAGATGAATTAAGCTGCCTCCTTTTTTAGAAGGAATATGTCCCTCTAATGAATAGTGAGGGCAAGTCATGTCCATTGTTCATATTCGTTTCTTTGTTTGTCCATAGTAGGATCTGGCATTATATTGTGCTTGTAATTGTAACGACGCTGATGTCGAAGTTCACTTCCCCAAACCATAAGAACAGGAGACTCCAATCAAATCAGAGATGCTAGTTCTCATCTGGACGATAACTATTTTGAAAGACATCTAAAACATTGAAAGAGAATGCGAGAATGCTGGGCATAATGAACAAAATGGGTTTAAAAGTAAATACAGTACATCTTGAAATGGACTGATCAATAAATTCTAAAAGAAACAAAGATAACCAGTCAAAGGAATCTACAAGATGAACATGGACACACAATTATCAGAATTTGAAATATTGCATACATGATCTTTGTCACTTTTAACTGGTTCTGAAGGATGCTGAAAGAAACTAGCATCAGATCGCATAGGCCAACCAAGGCGGAAGCAATCAATAGACCTACAGAGTTGCACCACGGAAATTCTTCAAATTTTGAAAATTCAATATGAAGTAGATATGGAGAATTGATGACAAAAGGCTTACCAGAAATATTCATTCAAATCGTCATAATTTCTCCACTGTGAATGCTTTGATTTACCGTCTTTGCTTTTTCTTGATTCCTATAAATGCAAATAATAAATGGAGATACTCAGCTATCAATCTGCAGAAGAAACTCAAAACCTACCCATTTCAATGATCAAGAAGATCATATGCAATACCTTAGATATTATGTCATATATTGGAGTAACAACTTTCTTTAAGAAAGCCTCCTCTTCGCCACCATAAGCTGGTTTGATGTGCTCTCCTGTCGTTGGGCTCACACTTCCAGCCAACATGCCATATAGTTCAAATGCCATCTAAAAAGTTTTAAAGTTATAAAGTGAATTCATAGAGTCAAGTCAACTAACAGATAGGAATCAGTTGCACTTTTCTTTCGCAAATTGCATAAGTTAAACTTCTGATTCTAGATATCTTACACCACTTATAACATTCTTCCAAGTGTTCCAAGTACATATCAAGCTTTTATAATTTCACTTCATGATGAAAAAGAAGAATACAGTTTTTTTAAAAGAAAAAGAAAAATATAATATATTTTTTTATGACCCTCACAAGATATCCCTAGAAGATCTGGCCTCACCAGTCACCAAAGCCTGAAAACTCTCATTTATTGAAGATAATTTATCCTACAAATTGTTCTAATATTGAGGGTTTCTGTTAGTATAAACTGATTTACTCAATGGGACAAGTCGCCAGTTAGTATACACTAAAAGAAGTACGTCCATATAGAAGGAAAGATTCTAAAAAGATCATCTTCCAACAATAGGTAGAAGATGCAAAAGATCAAGAAAGTTATAAGAACAAATATTATCCTTGATCTTAGTGAAAAGGCAAAGAGAGGCATATAGGTTCAAAAAATATTGCACTAGAATGTTAAAGACGTTAATATATACATGATGATATATATAGCAAAGGCACTCGGGCATGAATCTCAAATTTGCAGCTTCTCCCCATATAAGAAGATACAAACCCATGTATAGTAACTCCCTTTGCTGAACTTCTTGTTGGATTTTTGGCAACCTGCCAAGAAGGGAAAATCATACTGGATATGAGCTGTGAATGATATAGCACTAGTTTAAAAGTTCTATGGACTTTGAATTATAGATATTCTTGCTCTGTAGCAATTCCTAACCAAATTCCCTAACAAAAGGCAGAAACTTTATAATGCTGACATTCCTACAAAGACTAACTAGACCGTTGAATTTTAACAATTCAAGAAGCACAAAAACAGAGTCTTACCAAAGGCTGCTTTTGCGGTCCAGATACCTGCACCATTTTTTGTAGTTCTTGAAAAGCTTCTTCATGACTTCTGTAAGAGCACGGTCATCCAACTAAAATGTAAAACGGTTAGCAGCAATAAGTGACTATGAAAAGGAAGGAATATGAGCAAAAGAAGTTGAGAAGAATAAAACCTTGGGTCGTTGATCAGGCTTTAGTAACTGCCGCATTTGAACATTTGCAATTAATAAAATCAGATGTTCCCTTTGATTGGCCACGTTACCCTCCTGCAATTAGTGACTAGTGAGTGAAATGTGAATCCCACTACTTAAGAATAATATGTTTGTGATTTAGCTCCATTACTGGAATCTTTGAAATAGATCTCGTTTAGTCTGTTCTTCTAGAATTCTGGCTAAGTTATTGTTTACCGTTTGTCGTCTTGAAAGTAGTCAGGACGTTGTTTTAATTGGTTGGTGGCTGTTTGAAAGACTGTTTGTTAGTTTTTTCAGCCGTTTAAGGCTTCTGCTGTGAAAAGGTAGAAGAAATACTAGTTGTTTTCACTTTCAAATCATCATATAAGATCAAGATTTTTTTTCTTTCTCCTATTTGTATTTGTTCTATACAAGTCTAACAATCTTCATTGATCACCTGGAAACCAAACATGGCCTGAAGCCAATCAAGGATATCTTCATCTACTTTCTTCTTGTGATTCTTTGGCCACGGCAAACCCCGGGTGTTACGAAGGGCAGAGACGGTAACTTGAATCTGTAAAAGCAAATAAGTGCCAATAGCCATCAAGCATTCAAGCTCATGAAGATGCAGATGCAAACTAGGCCAAGTAAATGAAAAAGATAACATGAGGAAACCTCAGGAATTCTCATGATTATCTGATTTTGACTGTCAGGATCAAGAGGAAGTATGTTAAATGGTCGATACATCTGCTGTTTCTCCTCAACCTTGTTGTGAGCTTCCAAAATCTTAGACATAAATCAGAAAAAATATTAACAATAATTATGTGAATAAACAACCCTTTGTTAACTTTCTAATTCACTTAAAAGCTTAAGTTCATGGGTAATTTAACATTATTTCAACACTCTACACTCCTCTTTACTTGCAGCTTGAAAGTTTGTTCAAGTCCCCACAAGTGAAATTCAACATTAATTGGGAAGGAAATGACGATTTTACGTAAGTTTGAGCTTAGAATCTCTAGCTTTAATACCATGTTGAATCACCAAACAACACAAAAGCTTAAATTGATGCGCTATGACAAATTTAATATTATATCAACACTCTAGCACACTTGACATTGACATATTAATTCAAGATATTACTGTGAACAAGTCAAATAAAAGGTGAACAGAAAAATATCTCGCAACGTTTACATTATAATATTATCAGTTTTACCTCATCAGCTACATCCAGAGCCTCTGTTTGATTCACAGCCTTCAAAACTTCAAAAAGGATTGCCGCAGTTTTATAAACTTTTGTCAGTTGGGCACTGATCAGGAAGAGAACATCAGTTCAAATAATGCAGTGCAACGAATTCAAACAACCAAGCGAACTACATTATTTTCTTTAAAACTACCGATCAGCTTTGTCAGCCTCATTCAAGGCTTTTATATATTTATTGTAGTAATGTCGATAAAAGCTCTGCATTTCACGCGCATCACTCTTTTGCCTTTCAGCTAATGTTGTTACATTTTCCTGAAAAGCAGCAATACCAGTCAGCAACATAGATGAAAAGAAGTAAAGTCCAAATGGGTATCTTCATCACAAGATGCATATAATTACACTGCATTACTTTTCTTTTTCTTTGGTATGAAAATACAATTAAGAAGCCATCAAAGCAAACCCATACACACCATTACCTCCTAGTCCTAAATAATCCTATGTAGTTACAGTATGCTGCAAAAAAGTACGTGTGTAGTGCAGATATACATAAAGGAAAAACTAGAAACAAAAAGCAGAAGAACTGAAGTACCCGCTCTAAACGCTGAAGAAGTGCAGTTTTAAATTGCCGAACTCCACGTCCGCTTGATGTGGGATCTAACCTGTGAGCCTTTTCAAATGCGTAAAAGCGACCTGACCCAGAAATACAATGGTTCGCTGAAGTTAACATCACTTTTCTTCTTGAAGTAATTCTTGACTCAAAACCAATAAGCCTTGCGAGTAAAGTTAAAAGGAGAAAGTAGTACTTCAACTGAATTCCAAATTTCCAGGCAAAGAAATTGCAACTTACATAGATAAGCAACCCTCGGGTTACTTGCCTCGACTTCGTTAGCAACACGAAGAATTGGCGCAATCTCATCAAGTGAAGAAGGAACCACCTCACTATCCATCATCGACTCGGATAAATTCCCAAGTGTTTGGGCTCGCATGATTTTCTTACCCGGTTGTTGATCCGAACCCCTTCGTTGAGCCATGTTTAACCAGTACTAAACACCAAATCCTAAAAACACAAATCCAACATGAATTTAGATGATCCACACTTCAAAGTTCGCAAGAGTAGCACGGTGAACTGAGAAAAAGAGAACCAATTGAAAACACAACACGTCTACTGAGTAGACAAGGAAGCAATTATCAAGAATATAACCCCACCCCCACCAACCAGTAGATTCATCAAGAGATTGAAACTTGATTAGCAAGCAACGGAGCTAGAAGATACAAAAAATACAAGAAAATTTCCAATTCCACAATTCATTTTCAGACTCAAAAGTAGTACATCCACCAATCCAAAACTCGCTGCTCAATACCAAAATACAACCAATAAATAACAACAACAACAACAACAACAACAACAACAAAAAAAAAAAAAAAAAAAAAAAAAAAAAAAAACTGCCCAAATTCAATCCAGTCATACCCGAGCTCGTTCAGTTAAGTAACAGAGAAATTGAATCAAATCACCAAAAGGGCTAATTGGGATTGCCAAAAAAACAACGAAAAGTGAAGATAAAGATTGAAAGAAGTGGACTGTTTAGAGATGGAAGAAGAAAGTAAAGCAAAAAGATGCTAGCTACAAAGTATAGAAAGTAAAGAAGAGTGGCAAAAGTTAAAAGAAAGTTCACAAAATAGCTCAAGAAAGAAGAACAAAAAAAAAAAAAAAAAAAAAAAAAATTTTACAAAAGGTTGAAAAGAAAAAAAAGAAAAAAAGGAAAAAAAAAAAAAAAAAAAAAAAAAAAAAAAAAATAGAAATTTTACAAATGGTTGGAGTGAGAGAGAAGCTTGAGAGGAAGTAGAAAGAAAGAGAGCGGCAAGGGAAGAAGGCGGAGGAAGAAGACTAAAGAGTGACTGCGGATGTGGACGAATCCGTGAAGAAAGAAAAATGGGCAGATTTTTCAGTTCCTAAGCGCTTAGCCAATAACAACAAGCCACGTAATTCATTAAACTTCCGCCATCCTTCCTGACATGCCCATGTACTTGTAATATTTACGAAGTAGGGCCTGTTCCATTTATTAACTTCGGGAAATTACTATTTTTGTTTTCCTTCAAAAATATTAAATTTAACTTTCCCTAAATTTGAGTAATTTACATATTTAACCCTCTACTATTATATTATCCCACCAATCAATGAGAAATGATTTTGCATATGAGACAATGTACTTTGACTTGGCCGTTTCATATGGAATTGGGTACATGAAGTTGTTTCTCTCATGCATACACACGGCCCTACATTTAAATATCTCAAATCCATTACCACAAACAAAGGGATAAAATATCACTTTGATAATCAAATCCTTTTCTTTTTTTCATTTTTTTTTAAGTATAGATGATTTGATTATCGACCTGAATAACTTTGTGATTGAATTCTAAAAAAGGACAAATCTATTGGTACATCTAGAATTTTGTTATATTTATAATATTTTTAAAAGTTTTGTCATTACAATAATTTTTCTTCTAAAATTACATATTTTATTCTTTAGTCACAAAATTAACCCTTTTTCACTCGTTGTTATGTTTTTTATTTGAACAAAAAAGTGTAGGGGATCACTTCAACTTTCGATATAGCTAACGTGTAATAAATGATTTATCTTGAAAACTCGATAACAAAATCTACATCAAAAAATAAATCTACTATTTGTTTAGGGTATAGAGTTGTAGAACAAAGTTTGATATTAATTATAAAGATAAAGACATCAAAATTAGACATAGAAACGGAGACGAAGTTTGCTTACTCCCATTGTATTTGAACTTTAAATTTAAAGCTTATAGTTGATTAGAAAAAAAAAAAGAATAAATGAAAGAAAGACTTTGAAGAATTTGACGTCAATGTTTAAAATGTTATTCCGACACGTAAGTTTTTGAAAATTACAAAATTTGTGCCAAACTTGAATACTTTATGTTATAAATTATTGAAGTAATTACGATCGTGCAAAAGCAAAATGAAGGTAAAGCAAACTTTATTAATTTTTTTCAAAGAAACAACTAAAAGATTCCACTATCCAAATTAAATTATTGTTATTGTTATTTTATTTTATTATAATGGTTTATTGCTTTCCTTTTTCTTTTTTCTTTTCTTCTTCTTCTTCTTTTGCAGATTAGTGGTTAATTTGAAAGATACTTTGGGTTTTGTTTGCATTAAATTTGATCAAATTCTGTCAATTTCACATTAAAGTAACCCTCTCCATTATTAAATCTTAATTGAGAAGAATCTAACACATGACATTGTTAAATTTGGTCAAGGTATGAAATGTAACTAAATGACATTATTGATGGCCTATTGCCATTGCACGTATGATTTCATTTTTAATTACTATACTAGGATTGTACGGAACACTGATCCATTAACTTTAGTGAAAGTGGCTGGTTTTGGACTAGCAAGAAAGATCGAGGAAGGAAGTTAAAGTTTGAGGGAGACACGTGTTCCGAGCCTCTGTGTGACTCGTGACAATTATGATAGTGTTGCCAAAGTAATAAATGTATCGGTCAAAGTAAGCTTGAACTTAATCGACATGACTACTTGATTTTGATATATAAAATATGTGATATGCTGTGTCCTGGATGTGAAATGTAGACTTTAAGTTTGCGACTAAGATTAGGGTAATGCGATAAAAAGACATGATGCTTACTTAAATGTTACTATGTCTAAAGATATATAGTGTACGTACAAGTTTTTCTCTTACTTATCTAAGTGTAAGTAGAATAAGAGGTTTCATAGGTAGATCAAAGTCGAACAGAGAAATTAATGAACTTAAGAATATAGCACGTGATTTAACTTCATGCATTTTTTGTTTCAATACCATATAAATTATGAACCGTATTATCTACCATACGTATACATACTAGGTGCACTAGAGAAACAAGATGAAAATGGATATAAGGGTCATGCTTGATATGTACTAAGTAGTGTTTAGGCAATGTGAGAAGAAATGTCTATGCAATCAGATACAACACAAATGTAATTAGTCAATCAAAGTAATATAAATTATTTATTAACTTCAAATTTATTGCGAGCAACCTCTTGACACATTGGTACTTGATCATCTTTTGGGATGTCTCAAAGCTACTAGATGATTTAGACTTGATCCATTTGATTGCATTATATACAACTCATTCTATATTAAGGCGAGCAACCTCGAAATGGGAGAATGAAAATAGTAGGAAATTGCATTCATAAATAAAACTTTAGGCCTATTGGCCATGAGGTTCAAATTACAAATACAACATAAAAAGAAAATACAACTCATTCTATATAAAGATGCAGGTCAAGCCTCTGAGCATCATTGGCTCCATTTTTTGACATTCGCTCCAACCATTTTTACTCTTAGCATAATGTAGATCACCTAGCATCTTTTCTCTTATCGCCAGGTTGTCGCGTGTCTCCCTGCTTGACGTTTGTCACTCGGCTACTATTATCTCTCCTAAAAATTCATGCATTAAGACTTAAAAACGTGATAAACATGTATAATATTCTTTTAACACTTGTAACGCGTAATCACATCTTATTTAGCTAAACCAAGTAAATGAAAAAGATAACATGAAGAAACCTCCGGAATTTTCGTGATTATCTAATTTTGATTGTCAGGATCAAGAGGAAGTATGTTAAATGGTCGATACATCGGTTGTTTCTCCTCAACCTTGTTGTGAGCTTCCAAAATCTTAGACACAAATCAGAAAAAATATTAACAATAAGTATGTGATAAACAACACTTTGTTAAAGCTTAAGTTGATGGGTTATAGTAAATTTAACATTATATCAACACTCTAACACTCCTCTTCACTAAGTTTGTTTAAGTTCCCACAAGTGAAATTCAATATTACTTGGGAAGGAAACAGCGACTTTACATGAGTTTGAGCCTTAATCACCAACCAACACAAAAGCTTAAGTTGATGCGTTATAGTAAATTTAATATTATATCAACACTCTACACTAACAGATTAATTCAAAGATATTACTGCCAAAAAATCAAATAAAAGGTGAACAGAAAAATATCTTGCAACGTTTACATTATAATATTATCAGTTTTACCTCATCAGCTACATCTATAGCCTCTCTTTGACTCACAGCCTTCAAAACTTCAAAAAGGATTGCGGCAGTTTTATAAATTTCTGGCAGTTGGGCCCTGATCAGGAAGAGAACATCAGTTCAAATAATGCAGTGCAACGAATTCAAACAACCAAGCGAACTACATTATTTTCTTTAAAACTACCGATCAGCTTTGTCAGCCTCATTCAAGGCTTTTATATATTTATTGTAGTAATGTCGATAAAAGCTCTGCATTTCACGCGCATCACTCTTTTGCCTTTCAGCTAATGTTGTTACATTTTCCTGAAAAGCAGCAATACCAGTCAGCAACATAGATGAAAAGAAGTAAAGTCCAAATGGGTATCTTCATCACAAGATGCATATAATTACACTGCATTACTTTTCTTTTACTTTGGTATGAAAATACAATTAAGAAACCATCAAAGCAAACCCATACACACCATTACCTCCTAGTCCTAAATAATCCTATGTAGTTACAGTATGCTGCAAAAAAGTACGTGTGTAGTGCAGATATACATAAAGGAAAAACTAGAAACAAAAAGCAGAAGAACTGAAGTACCCGCTCTAAACGCTGAAGAAGTGCAGTTTTAAATTGCCGAACTCCACGTCCGCTTGATGTGGGATCTAACCTGTGAGACTTTTCAAATGCGTAAAAGCGACCTGACCCAGAAATACAATGGTTCGCTGAAGTTAACATCACTTTTCTTCTTGAAGTAATTCTTGACTCAAAACCAATAAGCCTTACGAGTAAAGTTAAAAGGAGAAAGGAATACTTCAAATGAATTCCAAATTTCCAGGCAAAGTAATTGCAACTTACATAGATAAGCAACCCTCGGGTTACTTGCCTCGACTTCGTTAGCAACACGAAGAATTGGCGCAATCTCATCAAGTGAAGGAGGAATCACCTCACTATTACCCGGTTGTTGATCCGAACTCCTTCGTTGAGCCATGTTTAACCAGTAGTACTAAACACCAGATCCTAAAAACACAAATCCAACATGAATTTAAATGATCCACACTTCAAAGTTCGCAAGAGTAGCACAGTGAACTAAGAAAAAGAGAACCAATTGAAAACACAACACGTCTACTGAGTAGACAAGGAAGCAATTATCAAAAATAAAACCCCACCCCCACCAACCAGTAGATTAATCAAGAGATTGAAACTTGATTAGCAAGCAACGGAGCGAGAAGATACAAAAAATACAAGAAAAAATCCAATTCCACAATTCATTTCAGTAATTGGACTCAAAAGTAATACATCCACCAACCCATAATTCGCTGCTTAATACCAAAATACAACCAATAAGTAACAACAACAACAAAAAACTGTCCAAATTCAATCCAGTCATACCCGAGCTCGTTCAGCTAACAGAGAAACTGAATCAAATCACCAAAAGGGCTAATTGGAATTCCAAAAAACAACGAAAAGTGGAGATAAAGATTGAAAAGAAGTGGACTGTTTAGAGATGGAAGAAGAAAGTAAAGCAAAAAGATATAGCTACAAAGTATAGACAGTAAAGAACAGTGGCAAAAGTTAAAGGAAAGTAGATAGAGATAGAAACAGAGACGAAGACTCCTTACTCCCATGGTATTTGAACTTTAAATTTAAAGCTTATAGTTCATTAGTAAATAAATGAAATTTTGTGCCTAACTTCAATACATTTTGTTATAAATTATTCTTTTCATTATTCTTTTGCATATTAGTGGTTTATCTTGAAAGATACTTCATGGTTTTCTTTAGATTGAATTTGTTCGTATTCTGTCAACTTCACATTAAAGTAACCGTCTCCATTAGTAAATCTTAATCGAGAAGAATCTAACACATGACATTGTTAAATTTGGTCAAGGTATGAAATGTAACTAAATGACATTAATGATGGCCTATTGCCATTCCACACGATTTCATCTTTAATTACTATACTTAGGATTGTACAGAACACTAATCCATTAACTTTAGTAAATGTGACTGATTTTGGACTAACAAGAAAGATCAAGAAAGGAAGTTAAAGTTTGAGGGGACACATGCCTCTTGCCTCTACGTGACTCGTGACAATTATGATAGTGTTACCAAAGTAATAATGTATCAATCAGAGTGGGCTTTGAACTTAATTGACATGACTACTTGATTTCGATATATAACATATGTACTTTGTTGTATTGTGGATGTGAAATATAGCTCTAAGTTTGCGACTAAGATAGGGTAATGAGATAAAATGCACGGTGCTTACATAAACATTACTATGTCTAAAAATAGATTGTGTACGTACAAGTTTTCCTCTCACTTGTCTAAGTGTAAGCGAAACAAGAGGTTTCATGGATAAGTCAGGGTCAAATACAGAGAATTAATGTACTTAAGAATATAGCATGTAATGTAACTTCATGCAGTTTGTTTCTATACTGTATAAATTATGAACCGTATGTATAACTATACTAGCTGCACAATAGAAATAAGATGAAAATGGATATAAGAGTCATGCGTAATATGTACTCGGTTGTGTTTAAGCAATTCGAAAGAAGGAATACCTATATAATTAGATACAACACAAATAGTCATACTTTCTCACCTTTCGCGATGCAAATAGTCATACTTTCTCACCTTCCGCAATGCAAATAGTCAAAGTCATCAAATGATTTATATCTTATCCATTTGATTGCATTATCTACAACTCATCCAATATTACGGCGAGCAACCTCTCGATGATGAATTTATACAAGGAGAAGAAAAATGTAGCCTCCAAACTCAAAAAATGAAAAGAAAAAAGAAACTTATCTATGGGTGTGGTGCTGGTCACACTTTTCTCGATGTTAAGACAAGATCCATTTATTTATCATCATCATAATTTTTTATTTTTTATATCAATACTGACTAATTTAATGTATGATCAAGGGTGCTCGAGCCCTCCTCTAACTTTGTGCTCGTTATTTATATAACTAATTTTGTATCAAGCTTGTTAGTTAACTCAATAATAAATTGATCAATTAGTTCTCTCTAGTCCCAGATTTAACCTCTAATGTTTTTTTTCCTAAATTAAAATTTTAATTTTGATTATGTTTAACTTTTTTTTTAGATATTTTTAAATAGTAAAATAAACTAAAATAAAAAAAAATGGACTATATCAATAATAAAAATTAATAAACTTTTATCACTATCTATCAATGTCACTAATAGAAACATATTAATGTCTATCAATATCTATTATGATAAAATTTAAAATTTTATTATATTTTATAAATATTTTTTTGGAGTTAAATTCACACTTTTTTATAATTCCCCTTTATTTTATTGATTAAATTTGAGCGATAATGGAAACAAAGCCTATTCCCAACGTTCATAGGTATTTTTCGATGATTTAACCAAAATTTAATTCAATTGGTCAGTGGGTGTGACCGTAGTTCATGCGAAGGAGAGAGCGTGTCACATTGACCACAATAATCGGCGATCCCACGTCAAAGAGATCGCTCAAATTTTGCGCCATTGTCTTTCTACGATAAATCAAAGTCCCCTCCACATCACTCAGCAAAATCCGAACCCGATCCCAGAAAAACATGGCCCACGAAGGGAAGGCGGACGAGCAACTCTTCCAGCTTCTTGCTAGTCTTCTTCACCAGGTCCAAATTTCCCACCACTTTCCGTGATCTACCCTTTTCGATTTTTCTAATTCTATTCGTGCTTTAAGAGTAGCTATGCATTGGAATTGGTTAATTTCTCATCTAGGTATTGTCGAGGTTTTCTGTTAGAACGACAAATTAGGTTGATTGTGTCTTTTAGATGTCTAGAAAAGTAGGTAAATCATCAGGAGCAGGACCGAGCGCAGTGTTGCTTCGACATTTAATTCTCTGTTATTTATTTAGGGAATTTATGATTTATAGAGAATTTGGTATTGGGAAATTTTGGGGCTGTAGTGTTTCCTGTTATGTTTTGTTGATTAAACCTTTTCTTGTATCTTTGGCTTTATTTGAACATTGATTTTTTAGTACTGGGTAGTTGAAATTTTGGTTTGATCGTGCTTTTGTTGGATACTGGGTGTAGCTAAATTGTCCTAAGCATGTAAGAATTTTGTGTATGCTTAAGAAACATAGAAGAAGGTATGGGTATTTCAATCTTTATAAATGAAGTCGGGGCATTGTTGCAGTAGGATATTATGGTTTCTGTAAAAGATGCGCATTGTCCTAGTTTGAACTTCAACTTGGTGTTAGGAAGTATACATTTATGAGGACCATAGTGATTTAAATCCTGAACTAGGTCTTTACCAACCAAACTTTCAGTCACCACTCCTGTTCTGTGTATTGTCATATTCATATATCATGTTTTCAGTTTTGTGTTTCACCTACCAAACTCATCACAACGCTTGTATTGGTGAAGCCTCGTACGGTGATGAGTAACCAAAACCTCTCAATTTACACGTCTTCTCTTCCTGAACTGTCTCAAATTTGATTTTGAACAATATTGGCATGGGGTTGGGTCATCAAACCTCATTCATAGGTTCAAATCTATGAGTTTGGGTCCTCAGAGATTCAACATGTTGGTAAGACGCTTCCAAAATATCATGGCAGAATCAAGTTGCGAATGAGCAATGAGCAAATAGGTGATATGGAGATTTAGCATGTTTGGCAACACATGAGCACCAAGAAGTGGGAGTGGTGCATGTAAAGCATTCGTCATTGTAACCTATCAACCATATAGCGCCAAGGCTAAGTCCCAAAGAAAATTTTGATCTTCTTTGGATGATGGACTGACCAAATAATAGAATAAAGACCCTTCCTGGGAGGTTCAACCAAACCCACCAAATCTGCTCTGAGAGATTTAACAACAATATGCCTAATTGTGAATCAAGATAATCTCTCTATTGTAATAGGAAAATGTAACTTGGTGTCTATCCATCAACTAACTGTATTTATACAGTATTTGAACATACTTCATGTCTATTATGATCTTACTTGAACAGGATCTATCTATTGGTGGTACAACTGTGTCCTTAAATTCTAAAAAAAATACTTCATATCCATTGGAAACTACTTAGGTTAGCAACATCAATTATTGATAGGAAAATGAGAATTTTTTTATAGGACCCAAGCATAGAAAAGTTGAGCCATCTTGTTAACTAGCACATTGAAGCTCTACACTAGAGTTTGGAAAGGCTTGGAATAGGTTACTTAGGGAGAGGAACATATTCTCTTGATAAAATGGCTACAAAGGTTCCCTCCAAAGAACTACAGGAAGAGATTACCAGTTGCAGTTACCATGGGAAGAAGGAAGGGGATGGTCGGCCAAATAGGGAATAGTCGGAAGCACATGTATTCCTTGGAACGTATCTAAGTTAATAATAGAGCAATGTTCTTTAATTAAAGTGGCAAATGCTAAAGATCCATCCTTTTGGAACAATTATGGGTTGGGATCAGCCTTTGCGTAGTGACTACTTATAAGGAATATGACAATCCAACGGGCATGGTGGAGAACTCTAGCTTGTGGAAGGAAGGTGCTTGCTAGTAATTTTGGGAATTTATCTGCACTTTCTCTTTCCTAAAGATAAATTTATTTTGCAGGTTGAATCACTTACCAACCAGGAAGAAGTTGAATTGCGTACAAAGATCGAAGCTCTCGGACTTGAAGTTACAAAAGTACCCTCAAAGTCCTTAAAGCAGCTTGATGAAGTCAGTATGGTTACCTTTTACATACATTCATTGCATATATCTTTGTTCAACCGTGCAAGCATTTTCATGAAGAGATTGATTCTATCTAATATCTAAAAAGTCTATTTATGTCCTTTATTCAGCTGGAAATTGCCAAGGAGTTGGATAAGCTATCTGAAAAGCTAGATAATGTGGATGAAATGATTTCTTCAGCAATGGCTGCAGATCCACAGGTGCAGTCTCTGTTGAGTGATACTGCTGATATTTGGATGCCGGTGATAACTGCATCGGCTGACGAACGAAGAAATTTTACGTCTTCTGTTGGAGAAAATTCAGAAACAGAAGCGAATTGTGAAAGTTAGATATCATTTTTCTTTCTTTTGTTTAATTAAAGGATAAGTAATTTCAATTATCTATCATAATTTTGTTGTATTGATAAAGAATGTGTTTTAAAGCTAGCTTATACAGTGGTTGGAAACTTGGATCTATTCTTCCAACCAATCTTGTCTGTAGAAATAATCCTTCATAATTTTCCATAGATAAATATTGGAAAGGTTCTTTTTTTAAAAAAAAAATTGATGTAAATAAATATGCTAATCTGAGATATTGCCCTTTTCTTTTTTTCCTTTAATTTTTTTGTTTGTACGAAATTAACTTTATCAGGCATGAAAAGTAAAATTTTGATATTTTGCGATAACTTAACGGGAGATAATCTACTTGAATGGATCAAAATTACTTGTGATAGTATACAAATTCAAAAAATAAGTTGAAAAGAATATAATCAAGCCTTGAATGGTTAAAGACGTTTATTTTATTCAATCAAACTACACGTAAAAAAAAAAAAACTATTAGAATCTCTAAACATGAATGATCCTAAACAAGAAAAACAAAACTAGTTTTTAGTGCACTTTTGAAAGTGATTCTTGAGATTGCTAAAATCACTCAACCAAGTGACAAATTTTAACTACCACGAAATCACTCTAACGTAACTTTATAGACTTATAAATATATAGGGTGGATCCCTACCAGAAGAGGGCTTGACTTGAACATTTTAATAGATGGGTTTGTCTACATAATTATTTAAGTCTATTTCATTGGCGATCCAAAGAGGGCTTGACTTGGACATTTTAATAGATGGGTTAATCTATACAATTATTTATTTACCAACTCAACTGCCTGAAGACAGCTGAAGGCAGGGCATAAATAAGATGAAAATAAAATCTATTCACTAGAAATAAAGCTAAAACTGGCTAAAAAGTAAGTTTTGCTACAAATATAACCATACAAATTTAAGCTTAGAAACATGATTCCAATTATGCGACATTATTTTGCTGAGATCAGCTTGACGACTAGACCTAAAAGTGACGTAACAGCAGAACTAAATATCCATAGTATAAGGGATAAGACAAAAAATCCAGCTAAAATGGTAAGAAATGGAGGACCTTGGGCACCGGCATCATCACTACTTGCTTTACTCGAACTATTTTCCTCCTTGATGGAATTCCCATCTGTGGATTTTGAGGCTGCTATAGATCTTTGCCTTAATTCTAATCCAATGATGTTCTTCCTGTACCTGTATAAAAGAAATCACACAAGCACTCGTCTAAGTAAATATTGCGAATACAAATATCAGTCATTTCATACTCTTAATTCTTAAATGTATTATAGTTTCTAGTAAATCTGCTTAGCATGTGAAAAGAGAATTTCAGATACTGGTTTGGCCCTTATACAAGCCTGCCATATATATCTTTCTGAGTAAATAATTACCAGTAGTAAATGATATGAAAAGAAACCAAAAAGCGAAAAGCTAAACAGACAAAGGCCAATAAAGATCCTAAAAGATGGAACCAAGAATGATGGGAAACTTTATTTTCCACCCCAATACTCCACAAGATTCTAAAGAGGAACTTGGCAGAGAATGCACAGATGAGTCAACTGACAACTTGAGAAGATAATAGGTTTCAATTCTTTTTTCAAGAAACCATATAGGCCATTCTAGAATTATTATTTCCCGGAAATCTACAGTAGAACTGCTTCACTATCAGAGAAGAGCCTTCAGAACGAACAAATAAGACTTTCCCTATTTAAAAATAATGGACAAAGTTCTACTCATGCTCATGTAATGACCAAATAAGTATCAAATCAAAGATCCATCCCATGTAGACGTCGAACAAGATCAGGAAGTCTCAATCCTAACACTATTCTAAGCTTTGGGCCTGTTTGGGCTGAGGGTTTAGGTGGAGTGGAGTGAGCTTCCTTGTTTGGCCCGAGGGCTGTGTGTGTTTAATTGGGGATTAGGGTTTAGTAACTACCTTCAAATTCAATTTTCAGCACAAGAATCAAAATGGATTCCCTTTACATAACAAAGATATAGACGAACTTGAATGCTAAAACGCTCACAACAGTGCAACACCAAATAATAACTTCAGATATCCTTTGAAAGTATACATGCCGAAGCCAGAAGCAATTTGTCGAAGAGGACTGCTAAAATAGGTATCAAATCAAAGGTTCATAACATTTAAACTATAAAACATTCAGAATGTTAATAAGTTGTTTGCGTCAGTAGCTGAAACCAACTAGGAACCAGCAAGTCAGCAACAATCGTTCAATTCCACTTTCAACACAGAAATCAAGGAGGATTCACTTTAATGCTAACATGCTCCATTCAACACAAAAAAATACGGATATCCCTGAGATTATAGATGTTGAATACCGGGATCGAAGAAAACTGCTTAAGTAGGAATCAAATCAAAGGTGCGTCAAAGATAAACTCAGAAAAATAAAACCAAATACTAGTGGAAGCACTTGGCGTTAGAAGCCAAAAGCAATTAGGAAATAGCAACTGCCAGCTACATTCCATTTTCAACAAAAATAAACAGTCGATCCACTTTACAGGACTAAGTAACAGATGAACTTCATTGCAAGCATGCTCATTAGTCTCATTACAGCATATAAAAATCCCGAAATTTTCTAAGAGATTTATGAGTTGAATACGAGGAATCGAAGAGGAGTGATTAGACGACGGATACCTGAAAGAAAGAAATGGTGAGGCGTTCGAGTGAAATTGAATTCTGGCAATGGAAGAAGGAAGAACGGCTCGGTGAATCAAACTCCGGCGGGATGTGAGATTCAGTTGAGACGGCGGCGCAGCGAAGACGGAAGCCATTCTTCACCGTCAGTGACTTAGTCGTAATACAAAGACTTTGGAGCCTCCGGAGACAAAGAGCGAGTGGTTGGTGCTTCCTCCGTTCGTATCTACGTGTATTTTCTTATCATACCAATATTTTCTTTTTTTAATAGATCATTTTTTGTTCAGTTGTCATCAAAATACATGTGCAAAATTAACCAACAAATTTAAAGTTATAAATTAAAATGATTTAAAATATTAAAGTCTCAATTTTAGGTCTATTTTCAATTTCATACAACGGTTTAATAGAATTTTATTTTAGTGATAGTCTTCAAACATTTATGAAAAGTCAAATACAATTTCGTAACTTCATAATGAATATGATTATTTTATGACTAATAAAATAACATATCATCGAATCATAATCATATTGTATCAATGATGGTGGAAATAACTATATACTATCTATTACTAAAAAAAATAAAAATGCTATACTCAATTCGGATGCAAATCTTCACATTGTTGGTGAAAATGTTAATGTACGTTCTTGATTAAGATAAATATGGGATGGAACTAAAAAAGTAACATAGTCTTTCGTGAATTGTACATGTGCACTTTTATCACTGTCCAAAAGCTAATGCAATTATTTATGTGTGAAATTAGTTACGTATAAATGGTAGAAAGAATCTTAATTTTCTTTTATGACATCATTTATCTCATCTATATTTTGGAGTAGGCAGAGAATTTCTTTCTTTTTTTAAAAAAAAAGTGATAATTTGATCCCACGTCTACCTTTCTTGAAAAGAAAAAATGATCTTAGTACTAATTTATATATATTTTAGTTTAATCCAACCTAGACTTCATTGTGATTATTCCTACACTGTTTAATTTATACGCAATTGGAGCGATTTGGTTGCCAACTTAACATCCAAATCTTGACACCAAAAGATTCCTTAAAAATTGAAATGAGGCACTTTCAAACTCTGTGAATTCAATGACAAGCCGTTCATTAGCATTTCAACTTTCTTACTTCCACAATATTCTGATTCTCTTTCTAGAATATAAACATATTACAGATTTCGACCTATTCTCTTTCATACCAAAAAAGAAAAAGAAAAGTATTTGTTTTGCTATCTTATCACAGCAATCTTTATTTTTAAAATTAAGTTAAAAAACATACTAACATGTTAGAATATTCTCAATACCTACCAAGCATTACTATATGCACCTATCAATTCATAGACTTATGTTGTGTTATATTTATAAATATTTTCAGTAGTTTTGTCATTTAAAACAATTTTCTTAACTATAAATATAACAAAAATGATTTTTAAACGCTTCCAACGAAAACAGTCCTAAGAGCTTTAAACATTGAGGGAATATGATACTGAAAAATGCATGTATAGTTAGAAGTATGTAGTTACAGGGAAAAGTGCAGCTGAAGCTCTGCTCTGCTCAGCTCTTAATGGTAAAACCTTTTTTTTATTAATGGCTCCCACCATTTCCTCCTTCTCATTGGGCTTCTAACAACTACTTAGTGAGATCAAACGAATAAAAAATTAGCCAAAAAACTGGGCAAATTTAAAAACAAAGTGATTATAAAATTTACTAATCACCAAAGGAAATTCCAGATGATCTTTGCATCTGCGTGGGCAAACCATGCTTGAGAATATTTTATTACAGATGATAAGAAATCACTCGCTCTGAACAAATTTGTAAAGCCTCAATGAACTTTTCTTTTAGTCAGCCACTTCAAATTCAAGTAGCTTTCTTGCAGTAGTCCTCAAGCCATTGCAACGTCACGCTCTTTGGCCTCTCTAGTGGCAACCCAAGAGCTCGGTCCCATATTAACTGAACCCAAAAAAATAGAGGAAAGTAAATCTCAAAGAATTTGGTAGCAAGATCAAGAAGTTAAAAATGAATGTAAGAGAAAACAAACCTGAGAGCAAATACCAAGACTCCTTGAAACACCAAAGAGAACAGTGAAGTACCTGCACATAGTTAAAAATGAAAGTTTTAGCTGTCAATTTTGTTGAAATTTAGGAAGGTTAAAGCGGAAATGCAATCTACCTTGCTTCAGTCAAACCAAAGTAGTTCAGCAGCACTCCACTGTGAGCATCAACATTCGGCCATGGGTTTTTAACCTGCAAACAATGAAAATGCCACAAGGGACAACCATGTAAGATCCTTGTGTGCCCTCCATGAGCATTAACAATTCAGAGGATAGTTTCATACAGTCAATCAAAATATATACTATGTTGACTCAGGAATCAAGAAGTACATAGTCTTGGGAGAATGATTTGTTCATAAACAAAGAAGAATCCATTTTACGACCATATGAACTGGAGAGAATTTAAATCTAAATGGTTGGTAAAAGTCGTTTTAGAAAAACAATCTCCAGAAGAATTTTATACCTAACCGTTAAAAAGCCCATACATAAAAAATGAGTTCATATATGCTTTTAGAAATATTTGTGGGGAAGATAAGCATGCACAATTGAGCTAGATAAGGCACAGAGAGGCTTATCTTGCCTTGCCAAGTTCTGTTAGGATGGGTGGCACAACTTCGTAGAGCTTGGATACCTGGAAATGCCCATGCTAAGTTATTGTGTGAAGGATTTACGGTTTATGTAAATAAGAAAAGATCTATAGAGGTCAGATATATGTTAATTAAAGTTTCCAATCAGGGATAAATGACAACCAGCTGAAAAAGAGGATCATCAGGCAAATGCTTCAAGGCAAACTCTCTCTGACATGTGTATCTTGGATCTGTTTTACGCAGAACTCCATGACCAAATCCTGGAACAACCTAAAATTTGAAAATAATAATAAGAAATTACTGGAAGTTCATATAACCAATATGCAACCTTAAATTTGAAAAGGAATTTGCGTAAAAAACATATTCATTTCCTATTGTAGACAAGATCCCAAATATATTGGTGTTTGTGAAAATGGGAGAAAATATCTCCCAGACAAACTTAACCAATATGGCAGAGATGCTTGAAGGAAAATTTTCTCAAACAGTTGGCAAACCAAGAGGGGGATTAAGAAATTTTTCGACTAAAAAAAGGCAAAAAGTGCATATTCCTATCGATGAACATCTGAAGAGAGATAGTCAGTTACTCTAAAATAGTGCAGTTACCATTTTACGCACCATCGTATCTTATTATAATCAAAGATGAAGGCAAATTAAATATGATCACCATGCCTGACATTTTTAGCTAGAATGAAAATGAAGAATGAATTTAGGTTATGACCTTGCCACTGTTTAGTGTTTTCCAAACATAGTCTTTCAACTGATCCTTGGTTATGTTCTCTCCACACTCCTCCACTACAGATTTGATCCAAAGCAGAACTTCCTGCAAGCAGTGGGAAATGAGAAGACAATAATTGGCAATCTCTATCTGTCGTTAAGATCCATAAGGCAAAACATTTGCTGTGCATTCATGTCATCAAGCCAACTGGTACTAGTTAAGATTAACACTCAAGCATCATATGACTTCAGATCTACGGTCTTAAACTGAAGAAATAAATTCAATCACTCAAAAGTCAAAAGATATACAGCAAAAGGAAATAAATCTCTGAAGAACGTTCCATAACTTACAATCAAACTATCAGTTATAAATTACAATGAACAAACCCAAAGAATGTTCTCAATACCCGTTGCTTCTCTACTGATTCATTTTTCCCCTCTTTAGATAAATTGAAGGTGAATGGCGTGGAGGGGAAACGGTAGTAAGAATTAAATCCACCAATATCATGAGAGGGTTACAAATGATAATTATATACTTTATTAAGAGCTAGTACTAAATGGAGGGGAAGAAAAAGTATCTATTAGAAAACAATGTACCCCACACACCTGATTTGCCAAACCATGTAATGGTCCAGCCAGACCATTTAGAGCAGCAGCAAATGAAAGATAAGGATCTGACAGTGCACTAGCAACCTGCATGAAAGTATTAAACGTGGGTATGAATATTGATATGTAGAAACATTACCTTAGTGCTCTTGAAAACTCATGTTTCAATCATTATGCAACAGATTTCCAGAATATACGAGAAGCTATAAAATACAGGAGAGAAAATTGAGAAGCGAGATAACTTACAAGATGACCTGTGTGAGCGCTTACATTCCCACCTTCGTGATCACTGCAGGTCATTTTTTCAAACAAACATTATATTTAATCTAATTATTCTCTCTTGCTTGCTCAAGTTTACAATATGTGATATTAGACATTCAAATGGTCTGAGTCATAGGGAGTGGAATAACATATACAGTACCTATGGATAGTAACATAGAGCCTCATGAGTTCTTGCATTTGGGGACTGTCAAATCCTAACATGTGCGAAAAATTCCCACCATAATCCAGAGAGTCATCTTTTGGAATTATATGGCCATCCTTGTATATCCTTCAAATATGTTTAGAAGGATATCCAAATTAATCCAACAAGCTAACAAGGAAGAGAACGTGCAAGAAGATGCCATAACATTTTTAAATGTGCAAATATTATAGCATATGATGAAGCTGATTGGAAAGGAGAAATTTCCAGGTTGAGGTACAGTTAGTTGAAATATAATCGACAAGTCTATAATTAGAAAGTGATCAACCAACCTGCGGTAGACATAAGAAGCTACCAAAGGCACTCGAGCAATTAAATTCAGTGAATCTTCATACGTTGGTTCCCAGTACCTAAAATAACGAACAGTTTTCAGTACTTGAGTATTGAGTAAATAAGATGCCTGAATCGCAAATGCATAAAACTATACTTTGATTTGTGAATTCCTTTCTCATAAGCCTTCTGGAATTCACTTTGAACCTGAAATGAAGTAGAAGTTGATGCTTTAAAAGATAGCTAAAATAGCATGCCAAGATGAAGCTGGATAAACAAACCAGAAGATAATTGTGCTCTAAATGGTCTAAAATAGAAATAATTGTGCTTCCGAGAAACCAAACTCAGCAATGCAGGGTTGATAAAATTGAAACTAAACATAAAACGACAGGTTTTGATCAAGATAAACAAACCAGAAAATATTTAAGGAAATCAAATATGAAAATATCCAAACTAATCCTATTATCTCATAAACCTTTCACGTAGTGAGCAAGAAAATCATAATCACCATTCACCTCATCTAGGACATGACAAATAGAGAACTTCATTACAAATCTTAAGAGCAAACATGAGCTTGACTTAACTAGCATTTGTATGTTCTTGAGGACATGAGGTCCTAGATTCAAATCCCCCCACCCCCAAGTTGTTCTTAAAAAGACATTTTCAAAAAAAATTACAAACCTGAAGACCCATGACACCTGTCGCAAATTGAGTCATCGGGTGAGATGTAATAGGAAGAGCATCAATCGCCTTGTATACATAATCTGCATCCAGGAATGACAAAAACCCACCATTTAGGAAAATGCTGGTGGAAGTCGCAACTAATCAAATATCCTTATGCAACAAATGCAAAGACATTTTTCTAAATGTCTTCGGTGGAGAGGAAGAGACAGCTACTGGATGTCCTAAATTAACCATATATGCTTGTACAGCTAACGTGATGCATATCATACAACTTACAGGGTTCTATGAGGAAAGTGAAATATTGGCAAAAACTTAACATACTTGTGTACTAACAAATGCTGATAAACAAAAATTTAGACAATCTGATTTTCATTATCTATTCATAGAAGCATCCAACACACCATCAAGTTCTGAACAGTTTAATACAGAAGTAAGCTGAACCTGGAACAGTGGCGCGACTTTGTAACTCCCTAGATAATGCATCAACTTGCTCTTTGCTTGGCACCTGATACATGAAAGAATAAATGAGGAAAAATTTGGCAGTATAAAGCAAAACCCCAATTACAAGAAATATTTGGCAGTACAAGACAGATATAAATTTCTAAAAGTCAAACACAAGCTTTTTTACCAACTCACCTTTCCTGTGAGAAGAAGCCACAGAAGACCCTCGGGTAGTGGCTCTCCATCAGGCTTGACAGCTGGTAGTAACTTTTGACATTCAGGAATTGACAGACCCCTAAAGCGAATACCCTGGAAATATAATACTCCCAATCAATTGCTGTTTCAATATCAGCATTTATCCGATTCAAATAGACCAGAGATAACCATGTATATTGGGCATAGAAACATTAAGAACAGACATTTCAAGACCAAATAACTTCGCTAGGAATTAACCAAAAGGATTGAATACCTCGTCAGGATCAAGTAGAGATGTTTCCCACAGTAGTCCTGTCATTCCCCTCATTCCACCGAGTACCTTCAATGTTAGAGACAAGGCATTTAATTAAAAGATGTGAAGAAAATACTTGCAGAAATGTTCATTAGTTCCCATAAGAACTCCCGGGAGTGATTTGGTTGAATGGATCATGAGGTAACAAACTTGGCCACTGATATCAGAGAGCAGCAAGATAGAGACTAGTTATGATAATATACTTGCCATATCAACAGTGATGTTGCCCAATTGAACCTTTCCATGTTCAGCTTTGAATTTCTTGAGGCGATCCTATATAATTATTAAACATGTTAAGAATATACAATAATGAACTGTAAGGTTTTCCTGGAAAGTTTGATCATGCTTAGATGAATACTGTTAGGATAGACAAACCTGCTGCTCTGGAATCAATTCCCTCAAATGAGATTGTAGGTCCTGCATAACAAATATAACTTTATAAGCGAAATCACTCATTGGATTGAAGTAATCACTCCATGTGCCAGTTAATTACTTCAAAATGGGCAGAGATCAACTAATTAGAAAGATGCACGTAGATTTAATGGCAACAGAGATCAACTCCGACTAGATAGAAATTGCAGCCGTCACAATTCGATTAAACAATTCACAACTGTAAGATTCATCTTAAAATGAAGTCTCGACGCTTTAAAAAGGTAGCCTAGCCTAACCAATCAGGCATGACAAAGAAAAGATAAAAACGCGAGTTGAGAATATTACAAGATCGGATGAGCTCTGCATTTGAAGCCATCTAACGGAGTTACTGAGATTAGATTGTTGCCCCTGAAGCATCACAGAAATCTCCTGATCATTAAAACCTCAACCTCAAAAACAATAACATAGGAACAACTTGGAAACAATATACTCACTGCACGCGACCGTAGCTTAGAAAGAGCCGTCAAACTTTTGAAGAACGCCATGACTCCAAAAATTCCCTAACTTCAGCATAATGCATATAACAAAACTTGCTCAGTGAACACATCACAGATCATGAAAAACATAAAAAACAAGCAAAATAGAATATGCAGAAAAATACAATACGCAGAGAAATGATATACGAAGATTGAAGAAGAAAGAACAGCGACGAACTTTTTTTAGGATGAAATGAGAATCAACTAAAGGGAGAAGGAATGGAACGTACAGGAAAGTCAGAGCAGAGAGATGGATTGCAATGGATGTTGTTGATTCAGAAACGGAAAACTGAGCCGCCTTCGAGTTTCTTTATTCCGAAGAAGAATCCAAATCCAAATGAGAGAAAGTGGAAGTGAAATTTCTTTGATTTCTTTGGAGACTTGTCTTTGTAGGTTCTCGCTTCTATTGCAGTGGCTCAAGTTTGGTGCTAACTTACCCGAAATACCCTTCCTTTCTTATTTCATTTTTCAATTTGACGTCTGGCGCAAAATTATAAATAAATATATGAATTATTATTCTTACAGTAAAAATTATAATTTTAAAAAAAAATAGAAAAATTGGCCAAAGAAAAAACACCTCGTAAATATTTTGTTTATGTTATTTACAATTTTTTAAAATAATTAAGCTAAAATCTACTCTTGATTTATACCTATTTTTAAATATTATAAAATAGATATAAGAGATCGTAATCTAACTATTATTTATATTATAGCTTATTAACTATAAACTATTTTGTTATATTTGTAAAAATAATTATTATTTATAAAACTTAAATTTAGTTTCAACCATTAGTTTTATTTGTTTGGTTGTTGTTTTAGATATTTTTACTTACACTGTCTTTTCTAATTATCTAACCAATTCAATTTTTGTAAAATTAGATGTGAGATATTAGAGACTAAATTTGAGATTTAAAATATTGGACAAACTAAGTGTCAGCAAAATACAACTAGAAACCAACGAATCCAAACATTACACTGTTGCTTCCAATATAGTATGGTGAATATGATATCTATTAATCGAATTTAAAGTCACGCGTTTGTTAAGTTCAATTAGAAAAAAATGAAGATCTAAACCACAAACAACATGAATATTAATATACTCAATCGAGTTATGCTATTTTGTACATCAATTTGTTGTGCTATAAAAATTTATAAGTAATCGCTCGTTTAAAATGGGTATTAAACTTTCGCTTTAATAATTAAACAAACTAGACACTATAAAGGAAGTATTTGATGTCATAGCACACATCATTTTTTGTCATGGCCTAATATCGGTGTTCTTTTCTTTCTTTTTTCTAGTTAAGCTTTGTTTAATATTGAGCATGATATTGAAAAGTCAAACATATGTGTTGTTACATCAAATTTTATGAATTGTCTAATGGAATATATATATATATATATATTATAATGGTAAGTGAAAAATAATTTTCTAGGATTAGCTGCTAGGTCATTTTCATGTTTTTTTAACATAGGTTCAAAATGAAAAATGTATAAGGTAGGTATTTGAATTTTTCAATTTTGTACAGCCTTATTTTGTTTCGTATTCAAGTATTAAAAATTAATTAGCATGTGCATTTGAAATAAAATTAATTTTTTATTCTAACAAATATGAATAAAATATTGAACCATCATAGTTTGTGATTTCTTTATAATAAAAAGTAAGATAGGTGAAGGTCATATTGTAAACATAATTAAATACTCAAAAAACTTTAATGATGTATCAAACATGCACGCTATCGAACATCCAAAAACCAATTTGAAGAGCTAAGTTTGTTATATAACATATTTCAATCCTTCATATTTTAAGTTTTTAACTACCTTCACTGTTTTCGAAGTAAAAATAATTCAAGGGTTTTTTTTCTTTCAATCTTTTAGACTTTATTTAGTGACCATGTGATTTATGTATATGCACGCACCATATATAAGTATATATGCACGTGTTTAATTTTTAAAAATTATTATCAATAGTGATCTAAATCAAGAGACAAAATGGTTGCCATAAATTAGGCAAATTCTCAATTCTCATGTCTATTGGTATTAGATACAACATGTACATAATTTAAGGACTCTCGCCTTGTAATTATGGTTGATTGTTTTTTAAATATAACAAAAAATGTTGTATATATAAGTGATATATAAGAATAAATATCTATATGTCAGTATCTATTAATGATAGATGATAATAGTATGTGTTGATCGATGCTATGTTTAAAAAATAACCCTAAAACAAAGAAATTATATAAGAGGAGGTAAGACAGTTGATTGAGTTAAGTATAAAGGGTAATTGTAGGAATAGGAATGGTAAGATGAAAATCGCCATGTTCAACAGGCAACTATGAGTTGTTGTTGATTAAACATCAACAATTCTTTGGAGATCTCAGATTTGATTATCATAATTTTGGTATTAACTCGTGACTGCACACGTTCTTTCAATAAAAAATTCCACACATTTATGACCAAAACACTTCCCTCATTTTAGGGCCTCTAATATTCTGTTAAACGACTAACTCAATGTTTGTTTATTACAATACCTTTCAAAAAAAAAAAAACAATATTTTGCCAAACTTCACACATGTTTGTTTTTATTAACCGAATGATGCATACACACATAAGATGTACTTGTCCAAATTTCAAGTGTACTTGTCCAAATTTTATACCAATAAATAAATAAAACAATGCTTTTAATCCTTGAATTTTCATATTGTAGACATTGATATATGTTGATAAACACGGATAAATATGTATCAATTATTATTGTTGTCGACATCAATAAACTATAAAATCAATAATTAAAATTAATAAACTCTAAGTATGGTATTTTAATTTAAAATAAACTTTAATAATTAATATTTTTTTCTTTCTCCTATTTTTCACACTATTTTACCATTCTCCTTTTTTTTTCACTCAAAATTATCACTTACCTTTATATTATCTCTTTTCACCCTCACTCTCATTCAACTTTATCCCTGTACTAAGAGAGCCATTGACTAATTCAATGAAAGAGAGAAAAACAATTTAAAAAGGAAATGCAATGGTAAAACTTGACAGCAAGAAAGGAACATGAAAACAGAGAGGAATATTTTTAAGGGATATAGAAAATAGATAAATTAGAAGCAAAAAAAAATGGAGAATTTAAAAGATTCCATTGCTTTAATCACAATTATTTCTCCACTTTAATTCCTTCATC
Organism: Cucumis hystrix; assembly: GCA_025688845.1. Lineage (NCBI taxonomy): Eukaryota > Viridiplantae > Streptophyta > Magnoliopsida > Cucurbitales > Cucurbitaceae > Cucumis > Cucumis hystrix. The sequence continues at coordinate 24,344,787 of CM046883.1, forward strand.
ACATTCAAACCCTAATTTTACTTTACTCTATTATTTATCCATGAGTTTTCATATTCTCTATGCCAATCCCTACAACTCATTGGGAATAAAGTGTTCAACCAAAGTTATGTATTTGCAAAAATTGGTCAAATTTTTGCTACTTTTAAAACTACATGTTTTTTTGTTTGCACGTTTTTCTCGTTTTTATTTACCATATATTGTTCTTTTTAATGTTGAGTGTACATCATCGTAAATATTTACGATGATAAGTCTACGAAGGACGAGAGAACAAATGCTTCCATGAATGATGGAGTTTTACTTTATTACATGGTTAAATTTGGTGTTTAAAATAATACTTGGTTTTTAACACCTTTTAATTTGTAAGATAATTATTGAATACAAAAATTGGTATATTTTGATAAATACTAGAAAAGAAATCAACAATTAAGAAACTCGACGAAACACATGTTAGATTATATTTTCAAATATATCAAAATTGAACAAAACTAAAACAGAATTTAACAATAATAAACTTCTATCACTCACGTCAATAATTTTACTATATTTTATATAAAAAATAAAAAATTCAACTAAGTAGTTTTAGTATGATTTTTCTTTTTAAAAAATGCATTAAGATATTTTTTCTTCGAATAAATTTAAACCAAAATCTCGATGACACCGATGCACGAAGCCGACGGAAAAAACTTGCAGCAAAGGTCAAAATAATCGAACTTCACACTTTCCGAATCCGATAATCCAAAAGCCATAAATTTCTGACCCTTCACTCCGCCGAAGAGCCGAAGGAATCAAACAGGAATGAGCGGTCGATCACGTCGGTTTCCGTCATCCTCCGGTTCAGCTTCCGGATTTCACTGAATCGTCATCGTCTTCTTTAACATCCTTAATCGGAAGAAAACTGCTACAGATTCCATTATCTTTCTCTTCTGGCTATTTCTATTGTTTCCTTTTCATACGAACTCGTTGTTGATGGCTTTGGCGACTAATATGAGAAGAAATGTATGCGTCGTCACCAATTGGCTTGTAGCGTCTGGAAAATTAAATTTCCTATCGGTTTGTGCTTTCCGTTTCCATTAATTAGCTGCCTCGTTTTTTTTTTTTTTTTTTTTGTATCGGATAAACTAGCTTTGTCTGCTGAAATTTTGATGATAATCAAACCATGATTCGTTTTTGCTTAGCTTTGAATTGCTTGTCTCAATTATTCCCGCTTCCTCGTCGATTTCATTTTTACTATTTTTAAAGTTGATTGTACTTCAGGAATAGTCGACATTTAATTACTGTTTAAATTATTTGGTTTGAACTTTCGGGAGCATTCTATATCCAATCTTTAGAAATTTAGTTGAGATAGAGATATTTACATTATCCTTCTCATAATCTTTCATTGTTTCGTGACATTTGAATTCTGATAACTGCTATTGAGCTCTTATACATATTTTATTTAAAACAGGTGGGATCTGAAAATGCATCTTACTCCATCATCAGAAAACTTAATGGTCTTAAAATCTTTGGGAATCAACTGGAGGCTTCAAGAACGTATGCTACTTCTTGTGCTAAGTTGTCGGATGAAATCCAGAAAGAGAATTCAGACTCTAATATGTTGGTTGATTCATTTGGAAGGATGCACACTTACTTAAGAATATCATTGACAGAACGGTGCAACTTGCGATGTCAGTACTGTATGCCTGCAGAAGGTGTAGATCTGACTTCCAGCCCGAAGCTTCTTACTCAGAATGAAATTATTCGATTGGCTACTCTTTTTGTAAGCTCTGGTGTAAACAAAATTCGCTTGACTGGTGGGGAGCCTACTATTAGGAAAGATATTGAGGATATATGTTTAGAGCTGTCTAATTTAAAAGGTTTGAAGACATTGGCTATGACCACGAATGGAATAGTGCTTGCAAGAAAACTTCCCAAGCTTAAAGAATGTGGACTTTCGGCTATTAATATTAGTTTGGATACGTTGGTGCCAGCAAAGTTTGAATTCATGACCCGGCGCAAGGGGCATGAAAAAGTTATGGAATCTATCAATGCTGCATTAGACCTTGGTTACAATCCTGTTAAAGTATGTAATATCCTTCGGTAGAAAACTGTCCTTTTTGGACTGTTAATTATTCTCATTTCTCTTCTATCAATTCTGTGTTGTCTTTGGAAATCCGTGCTAATTCATTTTCTGGTTGATTCTTAATATGCAGATATAAAATGTTATTATTCATGTCTCAAACCGGGCACATGCTCTTACAAGGAATTTGCTTTTACGTGACTTTTTTTTCCAGGTGAACTGTGTTGTAATGCGTGGTTTTAATGATGATGAGATTTGCAATTTTGTTGAGTTGACTCGTGGGAAACCAATTAATATTCGATTCATTGAGTTTATGCCCTTTGATGGAAATGTTTGGAATGTTAAGAAACTGGTACCCTTCTCAGAAATTTTGCAAACAGTGGTAAGGTAGAATTCTCACGAGCAATCAATCTAAAAGATTTTAGATTTTTCCTCTAATGTTCTTTCTATATGCTAATTCCTTATATATTGCTATTTTGCCGCACAGGCTAAAAACTTCACGAACCTTACACGACTTGGAGATCATCCTACAGAGACAGCAAAGAATTTCAGGATAGATGGGCACCAGGGTACCGTTTCGTTTATCACATCAATGACAGAGCATTTTTGTGCTGGTTGCAATAGATTGCGACTTTTAGCAGATGGAAACTTCAAAGTCTGCTTGTTTGGTCCCTCGGAGGTAAATCTTCTTCTAGTCTATTGTTGCACTTATCTTAGAATGAGAGTATGAGAGATAAATTTGTTTGAGTGTAAATCCCCAATTGAAAGTCTCCTTGGAAAGCCTTGTAAATTCGTTGATATTTCACGGTCTCGTAGATTTTTTTTTCTTTTTTTCCAAAGGTGCTTTTGTTTTGTTTACTATTGACTAACATCTGTCCTTGGCGTTATAATGATCGTGACAATGGAGGGGATGTAGAACATCACTTGGATATGTGATGAACCTAGGCCTTAAAAGATGGCCTTGGTTAGTATTTATTTGATTCTCAGAGGTACCTGCTTTTTCTTGTGGGCTTCTTGAAGTAAGGCCCACGTGTATCCTAAATCTTGATCTTAGTGATAGTTAGATAAAATTATTTCCTCTTGCAATAGCTATTACTTTTTCAGAGGACGCATCCTCTAGACTTGGGAGAATTTAATATTATCAAACCTAGTGAGTAAATAACCTATACACGTGGTTACACATTTTAAATTTTCAGTAGAGAAGCCTCCAAGGACGAAGGTCTTGTGGTGGGCCCTGCTTTTTCACTGAGGGGGTGGAAGATTTTTTGGTACATGGATGAGAATAGTCTCTTCTGATGACCTTACTAATATTTCTTATTCATAAATAAATCATTCCTCAAAAGACCCGTACTTTTTTCAGACCAAGTTGAATTTCATACATATGTTGTTTCAATAGCCAAATGGCCGTACAAAAAGGTTTTCAGTTGAATGCCTGCAACCATAACTTCCTCCCCCTCCCTCTTCCTTATTGCCTTGCTAACGACAATATGATGTCATTGTGCACAGAGAGAGTTGGATGGACTTTTAGATTAATTACTTTTTCAAAGTGTTCCATTTGCTACTTGATCTTCATTTGCTTAGTTTTACCCCACCTATGGACCAAGTTATTCTGTAGTGGACTGATGGCATGGTTTCCTGGTAGGAGGCCCCATCCTGTGTTTTAAGTGTTTGATTCATTGATATTCCGAGCAGAAAAACTCTACTCTGCCCATTAATATATTAGAAACCATTAATTTCAGGTTAGCTTGAGAGACCCACTTCGTCAAGGTGCTGATGATAACGAGCTAAGGGAAATAATTCGTGCAGCGGTACTCAACTATATCTTCTTAAGATGCCCAAAACTTCATATTCTCACCAATTGATGGATTTCAAGCATTAACTTCTGTGTAACTTTCCATGTCATTAGGCATTGTTGTTAATTGTACTCATGTGCCTCAGGTAAGAAGAAAGAAAGCTTCACATGCTGGAATGTTCGATATTGCAAAGACTGCAAACAGACCCATGATACATATTGGTGGCTAGTCTAAGCTTGGTAATAATGCCTTTGCCAATACTATATTGCCTCTCTCCCCTTCCAAACATATTCTAAAGATAAACACACATCTGTCAAATCTAAACTGTTTAACTCATCTCGTTAAGGACTAGATGTATCTGTTTCAGGTTCCATGTCCGTCCAACTAGCTTGACTGGAGTACAAACCTGTTGGTGTATATGGAAACTGTAAAGAAACCTAAGTCAAAACTGTAGTGACAATATGAAGAAGCCTGGTAAGTCAACATCCATTTAAAGAAAGTAATACGCTATTATAATATATTATTGTAAAATATATGTTTGGCTGTTTCTTGTGCAAGGCTGGTACCATGTTGTCATTTGTAACTTAAATGCTAATACGGTGGTTAGTGTTGTTCATTTTGCACCATAACTTTGGTGCAATAAAGCAAGATTTAATTTCAAATTCAGTAGATCTCCTGATTTTTATTAATATCACATGAAACAAGTGGGTTAGATCAATGAATTTTTTGGTATGACGGGGAAAATTTCAGGAAAATGACACAAGAAAGCTGAAAATAGGGTAATACGAGTAGAAGACATCCTCTTCAATATGTTCTAATATATATTGAATGATAGCAGATTCTTTTTTATTGGTTCAATTGTGATTTGTGACTCTACTGCATTTAGTAGTTGAAATTTAATACGAAAAGTAGATGACACTGAGATTTGAATAGTCTGGTTTACTTTTCTCATGAAGGTATATATATATTTTTTTCTATTTTAACCTAATTAAATAGAAGAGTGTATGCAGCATAATTCTTATTTCATCCAATTGTAGGAAGTTTTAAGATTTGGTTATACGCTTGTAACTTTTTAAGTACTTAAAAATATTTCTTTTATATATGTATTTGAAAACACCATGTCCAGAATTTAGTTTGTCCTGTCATGCCCTCTATAAAAGAGCAGGAAAAAGGAAAGAAAAATCTCGATTTGGTTTGGTTTCGTTCAGGGAGGGTGGAAACTACCATCAAACATGGTAAGCAATTTTAAATATTTGACCACCTTGACATCTAGAATATGCATAACAATTCAAAAGAAAGAAAATGGAACACAAATGACAATGAACAGGGGGAAAAGAATCATTGAAGAACTGCATTAATCTAATGTCGTTTTGCATTCTTCATGACTGCGACCGGTGCCAGAGGGAAAATCAGAGAGAGCTTCAATAGTCCGAGACCAGACCCGTTGAAAACTGGGAGATCGGTTTGTATTTTTGGAGAATACTTTGAGAAGATTTAGAAAGAATTAGATAGAGTAGAATGTGCACAAAGATGAGAGTTACTTTGATTTGATGCCTAGGCTTCATCAACGCATGTTCCGAAGAGACAGTGGAGTCGTGGAAGTTTCAAAGGTAGTAGTTTTAGTGTTATGCATGTTCGATCAATTTCATTCTACATCAAAAGCAATTGAATTTACACTACTAACAGACAATATATAAAAAACTATTATTTTTGCCAAAATTAAGGATATTTACAAATTTGAAGGTTTGAAGTCAAATTGAAAGAGATGAAATTTCATTATTAAAAAAGATTAGATATAAGGTCAAATTGTATTGAAAATTCCTACTTCTTTGTCACTTTGATATAATATATCAGTGTAATATTTTTTAAGGAACTTATATTATAATCCAATTCTCTAAATTTCACAACCTCCACTTATTTATTATTGGCTCGAACTCGAAGTTCTAATTGAAACTCCGAAGAAGAGGATGAGCGGTGGAACCGTAGAAGTTGTGTACATCATTTGCCAGTCTCAACAACATTCCTCGAAAAGCGTAACATTGAATTATAATTCCTTTTCCGGTAAACAATAATTCGTTGCAAAATCAAAATGAGAAATAGCTTTTATCACAATTTGTTTTATAAAACTATCACTTTTTTTAAAATTCATTTGAACGTTTTTTCATATAGAGCAAGATCATTAAGATTTTATTAAAATATATATATATTTTTAATTTAGGAGAATCTTGTTCCATCGAAAAAAGATGTTTAAACGATTTTTCAAAATGTGTGCTAGTTTTACAAGATAAAATCTATTAAAAATTATTTCTAATAATTTGTTTAATTGTATTAATTTACCTTCCGTATTTTCAAAGATGCATGAATTAAACTCCAAATTAATAATTGTATTAAATAAAACACTAAATTAACAAATCAAATTAAACTCTAAATTAATAATTGTATCAACTTTCGTAAACATATCCGTTTAAATCATGAACTTTCATAAATGTATCCATATAAAACATGATAAAAGTTTTTAATGAATACATTTAAAATAGTTTGAAATTTAAATTGATACAATGAATGATTTAGAGTTTAAATTGATACCACTCTAAGCGGATTGTTCTCTTTTTTTTTTTTTTAATTTTTCAAACTATTGTTTTATTTTTAGGTTAAATTACAACTTTTAAAACTTTTTATTTTTTAGGCTAGTTCTCTAAACTTATAAAACTATGTATAATTTTAGGGGTTTTAATCTTTTTTTATATATAAAAACTCATAAGTTTATCAAACATAAAATTGAAATTAAAGTTTGGAGTTGCGTCAAACATAAAAATCATAATGATATTTTAACCTTAAATTTACAAACAATAGACCAATAAAGTTCTAAGAAATTCAAATTTTCTAGTCAGAAATCACCTAACCATAGTACTGAATTCACCTACTCTAATACCCTTAAATTATCATCTAACACAGAGCGTAAGAACGTAAGAGAGCAAAATTCTAAAACTCATTACATACAAAAATAGAAAGCTTTAAAATTCAATAGATAATGAAATAAACAAAACCCAAACAGATTTAGGGTTCTTAGGGGAAGATTGTGAAAGATGTTGGGCGTCACTTGCAATGGTATATTTAGAGATAAGAAAAAGTGTTTTTTAGTGTTTGAAAAGTGTGTGTCAGTTAATTTGTCTACGGCGGCTGTGCTAACCTCTTTTATTTTCTTATGAAAGATTCCAATTTAAAAGGAGAAATTTGGCCCGACGACTGATGGTTTAACAGAAAAAAAGAAGTGAAAAGGAACGATGAGGAAGACCGCCATGAAAATGACTTTTTATGTTGCTTTTTCAATTTGTTTGCTTCTTTCCAAATGCAATGTCTATTTGGATCTAACTCGCACCTTTACCGAGGACGGTTTGTATCGACTTAAGTTCATTTACCGTTAATGATCCTGATCCTTCAATACAAATGCATGAAACTTATTCTTAACATTTTATAACGTATCAAATGACATGTTTATTGTAGTCCTAAAGTGAATAAGACAGTCGTCTACTGCTATAAAAAAAAGTTAACAACAAACAGTGAGAATATTTTTCAAATGAATCACGTATTTCTACTGTGATATTCACTTTTCATACAAAGAATACAATAGATTGTAAGAACAATAGAAAAACACAATGAAGATGGTTAAGGCTACATTGGACATAAACAATCTTAACATGATAGTTTATAACTGATGTAGATTTCAAACGTTTGTAAAAGACGAGTTATTAATGTATGTAAATGGTCCATACAAAAAATTTGAATGAAGTTGAACTTTGTTTTCTTTGTAAAACTATCTAAGGGAATATTCTGCTTGAATATACCAAATGTGAAACTTTTACGAGAAGGGACCAATGGAGGAAGTTGGAATTCCCATGGATTCGTCTAGTAGTTAATATGAGTCAACAAATCTTTAAATGCACGAGGTTAAGTAAGTGATGGTGACTAACTAGCTCAGATTTAAATGAGTCTTAAACCATGTTAACTTGATCACTCACGTATGTAAATGGAAAAAAATATATTTTGATCTTTATACTTTAATCTAATTTTATCGGGTGTCCTTGAAAAGGGACATTTTGATCTTCATATTTAAAACTTGATGTATTCATTGTGAAATTTTTTGTTGTCCAAAATTTAGGAGCATAGAAATTTGAACCTCTAATCTCAAGAGAAACGCTATCATTAAATAATTATATTCAAAATTCTCATTAAAAAATTAGTATATGTCAACCTTATATCTATTAATATATAGTTTTTTTTATTATTGTTTTGCAAAGTTAAGTAAAATTATCTACAAACTAACGATGAAAACTAAGTTTATTGATTGAAAGTACATCAACTGAACCTCAAAATATAAGGATCCAAATAATGTTTCAATCCAAGAGAAAAAAAAACCAACGGAAGTAAGAAGAAAGAAACAAAAGCACAATGAAATATGGATTAAAAATTCTTGAATCTATTTCTCAATAGATTGAAACTGCAGAACTTTATATATATATATATAGAGAGAGAGAGAGCCTCATTGACTCAAACCATGACTAAAAGAGAGAAGGGAAACATTGCTAGGTGATAAGATTAACAATGTAAACAAGGTTCATCTCTTATTATGTTGAGACATGGTTACCGAAGATGAAGAAGGAGAAGAATAAGAAGAAGATAGCAGAGTCTTTCTCTGTAGCAATTTACACTTCCAATCAATCATCTAATTGGGGTAGCTGCTTTCTAAGATTCATCTAACAACCATATATTCTACTATATTACCTGCATTAACAATATAAATGACAGTACAAGTAAGTTAATATTAACTAGATGAATCCTTGCTTTAAGGAAACATGTAAACATTAAGATTCCTCCAATACAAGTAAAATCATTAAACATTGCTAGCATATGCTACAACTTAGTAAAATATGTATACAGCACATCACAAATAAGTTGGGTGATGGGGTTTCTTCATATTTAAGGTGCCTTTTTAGAACTCAAGGCCATAACAGATCATGTTCAAGTAAGCTTTGTCCTATTTAAGGTTGTTTTTGAGAAGATTAGATGCATAAATCTCACTTTTGTAGTTCACAAGAGCTCAGAAGTTGCATAAAAACATGAAAGAAATTGTGCAATGCAAGAAAGAACTCTCATCTTCCTTTCAATTGGTCTAAGCGTTTGAAATTTGCATGCATGAAGTAATGACTCATGTTAAAGTCTTAGGAAAGACGAATCATTAGAGTGGTACAAGAGCATAAGATTATAAGTTCTGTAGACTAACTTGCAATGTAAGCCTAGAGTCGGGAGTGTCCTTACGGCCCATTAACATATTCCTTGTCATCGCCAGGTATATCTTCCTAGTATTTAATGAATTAGATTTTGCAAAACTTAATGTCTGATTAGGTCATGTTTTACTTGACTGAAAATCTATAGAAGCCAGTTGCATATGGTTGTTATGATATGGCAACCAAGCTTATCCTCTTCTTCAGCCTGCTTATCATACCTTGTATTGGCGGAGAAATACTGCTCACAAAAACATTGCTTAAATCGTTCTCAAGACATAGGTCCTGCCTTGGTATCAATTCATCTTTCTGCGAACTGCCACCAGATCTCATCACTGTTTGTAAGCACAAATACTGAACACTAAAGTTTCTATCATCACGGCACTTTAAAACTTCCTAAAGTCCCGCAAGTACTTGGCTTCAAGTGATCAATCTTGTTGGTCCTAAACCTAGACTTGAATCTGCTGGCTACCTGATCAGCCACGGCTGTTCCAACCATCTACTGTGCATTTTCACCATCATTGTTGTAACAATTGCCTCTACTTGTGCTGCCAATGCAACAAAATCACTTTCGATGTTGGATGGGGCTTGCTACTATGAAGCCACTGGCGCATCCTAAGTTTGACCTCCTGCAGCGTTCCCTTGCATTTAGGGCATGAGAGGGTCTTGTGGCAGTGGAGGATCTTACAGCACTAGAGGGTCCTGCAACTTAAACTTTTCCTCTAATAAGCCAACCTCGTCTAACCCTTCCTCTTCTGCGTGGTGCCGTATCCTAAGAACCATACGTAACTAGCTTTTATTATTTTCCCAGTCCAACGAAACATGACCTACTGAGCCATTAAGTCGAACAAAATCTCATGCATTAAATATTGTAAACATTTACTGGGAGAACATATCTGGCGATGAAAATGGGATTTGTTAATGACATTATGGACTTACAATATAAGTCAATCTACAAAACCTATAACCTTATGGTCTTATACCAACGGATAATGAACCGACTTTCCTATGACCTTTTACATCAGTCGATACATCATATATGCAAATTCCAAAACAAAATGCTGAACCAATTTCAAGACTTTCGCTCAGCTTTATGATTCTTGCAAGTTACTTAAAGTTTAAAGATAGGCCAGAACCATCTTATGACAGTACACATAAGCCAACGATCGTCAAATAGAAAGAAGGCAGCAAAAGCATAGGAAACCAAATTTGCAATGAGATGAGAATAGTATACATGCACCAACCATTGGTAATGGTATGGACGTATGGTTTATAGTTCAAAACCAGGAATGTTATACAAAGTTAAAGTCCACTGGTCTTTTCTATGGGAGTTTAAAACTAGATTTCAAAGAATTCTTGAAATGTTTATAACAGGCCCTGTTGAATTCATTTTTAGTCTTTTTGCATTATCACCACAGAGCCATCCAAAGAGCCATCAGTAGGAAATAAAAGCAGAAAGCTTGGATCAAGCTTCCATCTTTATCTAAGAGCGGTATGCTCTAGATGGATCTTTCAAGTAAAAAACACAACCATCATAAATCCTGAAAAGACTATCAAAACTGCCCAATCAATGAGTTCCTAAGCTCTAAGAACTCAACTCAGTCATTGGCACTCTATTTGTTATTACTTGTCAATTTAGATCAAATATAAGCTCTTTCATCTATCATTTCCAAGCTCGGTGTAGAAATCCATCTTCTCAACACAAACTACAAGAACATGGAAAACTAATAAAAAACAAAAGTCAAAAGAGAGGAGAACACAAACCTCAATTTATGCAGAAACAAAACTCGAAGGAGAAACTCCAATATCCTGAACTACAGTGCCAGCATCCTCAGTTATAGGTCCATCCATTCCCAAAAACCCATTTTCATCACCATTGCTATTGACAATTACAATCCCATCATCAGTAGCCACACTAGAAACAGTTTCAACACTGTCGGTCTGTTCCCCACTCTCCATCATAGCAACCCCAAACTGAGTGCGTGATTGAAACGAATCCACATGAATTCCCTCACTAGAAATAGAACTATGCCTTCTAGCCATGAGTTCCAAAGTAGTCCTCAACCCATAACTATCTTCTTGATGCATCAGATCTCTAGCCCTCAACAGGGCACTAGTTCTACATCTCACACGATCCGAGGGGTCATCAGAAGGAAGCTTAAAACGGCAAAGCGGACAAGAATCATGATTAGAAAGCCAAGGAAGAATGCAATCTGGATGATAAAGATGAGAACAAGGGAGCTGTTTGGCTTCAACCTCAAGAAGGAACTGATCCTTACAAATAGCACAAATTAGAACTGGGTCTTCATCGAGCAAGGCGGAGGTGACTTTAATAGTGGGAATCGCCATGACAGAGGCCTTGATCGGAGTAAATGGGTTGAAAGGGACAGATGGGACGAAATCAGACTCGGATGAATCTGCAAGGTGCTGGAAAAGACGGAGGAACTGAGGGCTATTAAGGAGGTAATTGTCATCGGAAGTGATCGGAAGTGGGTCGACAAAGACGAAGGATGATGGATCGGAATCTGTGGGGGGAGAAGAGGAATTGGGGTTGTCGGAAATGGAAGAAGAGGAAGTGGGTATGGTGAAATCCATGTGTTCGATGAAGTCAGTGAGGCAGTGGGGGCAAACAAGAGAGGAAGAGGAAGAAGGAGAAGAAGATGATGATGAAGAAGAAGGGGAAACCAAAGTGACGCTCATATCGCACTCGTGGCACCAGTAGGTGTGGCGTTCGGCGGCGGCGGTGGCGGTAATAGTGGCGGAGGACATGGTTTTTTACCACACCTGAGGTGACGGTAGCGATGAAATTAGGCGTTTCAATCGATCTCGTCCCTCAAAATTGGGTAAAGAGATTTTAAGAGATTGGATGCAGTTTTGAAATTGGGTTTTAGCGCTGTGGTTAGTGGCAGAGTTGCCCGCGTGGGTCCGTCCGCCCTTCCCTTACCTTTATTTGGTGGGTTGTAGCTTTCCATAGATTTCTCAATTTACATTTTATATCAAATTTAATTCTTTCATTTCACTGATTCACTCTCTTTGCCTATTTCCCTTACATTTCATCTCAACTCACTTTAGTTTTAGTTACGGCCTTTATCTAGAATCTTAATATATAAACCCTTTGATAAAAAAAAAAATACATATATCATCTAAAGTTATAGCATAGTATCACGTTCTTGTGTGTTAATTTTGTGTGATTAATATGCACTAAACCTTCCTATCAGGGAGGTAAAAATTTAAAAGGGCTAATTTACATTAATCCAGTTAATAGATTTAATGAAGTACAAAGGGGTCTAATGTGGGTAAAAAGAAAGTTAACAAACTCTTGTGAAATAAAAATAATAATTACAATGGGAAGTGTAAATTTTTTTGAAAACCACTCCAACACAAATTACTTTATATAAGGCTTCGATCCACGCTTTGGATTCCATCTAAAATTAAAATAACAATTAAAAAGGACTAGTAGTAATCTTTACATTAAAAATTAATATAAACAGATATATTATGACACATCCAAACTCTTCGTCAACATAAAAACAAATCCAAAGAGTGCATCAAAGACACTTACAACAATACTTTCAATTGATCAGTACTAGGAAGTAGTAGAAAATTTTAGCTAGGAGTAAAAATTCCTATTATTCCATCGTTGAACGTACGATGGGTTGTCTCGTTCGGATCATCACCGGCTCAAGAGAGGAAACCACCGTTCTTGGAAGTAAGATTGATAAGAGATCATGAAAAGAAGAAGAACCAAGAAAAGCCCCACTCCCCAAGGCGTTCCTCCAGCGCGATGGAGCGAGTCCTTTTCCGGTAGGGGGATGAGGGATGACAAGTGACCGCTTTTGGTGTTGGAGAGCCAGTGGACGAGGAGGAGTAGGAGAAGAGGTGAGACGATGAGGAGGAGCTTGAGTTGGTCGAAAACGTCTTCCACGGCAGACTCGTAATTGGAGTACCAAGAGAAGGACAAGAACATGAGGAGGATGAGGAAGAAGAAGCAAAGATGAAGGGGAAAAGTGGGCTGAGAGTGGGTATTTGCCATTGGAACGAGGACGACGGCGGTTTAGAGAGGTTGTTAATGAGGGGATTTAGGAAGAAAAATGGTGTGTGTGTGTGTGTTTGGTTTAGGACTTTGTTTTGTTTTTTTGGTGCATTGGGAAAATTTTATGTGGCTATTAAAGGCTTTATATATAAGTGGGAAATGGGATTTTGGGATTATTATTCATCACTTTATCTTTCTCATGTTTCTTTATTAAAACAAATAACATGCCTTACTCTAATTAGGTTTCTTTGACCCTTTTTTTCAGGTTCATATTAACGCAAGATCTTCTAATATTTATAATGACAAATTTATAACGTACATACAAATAGAGTGTAGTATGGTATACAATTCTATAATTGTAAATTATTTTAAATGTAGAATATACTTTTCGTGAGTACATAGAACATAGTCAATTAAGTAGTGCCTAATTAAAAATAGTAGGAAAATTGTTAAAAATAGCGAATGACTAAATATTTATAGCATATAACAAAAAATTTAGATTTTGTCAATAATAGACATTGTTAACCACTGATATTCTTCTACCCGTGACAGTGATAGAAGCCTATTAGTTGACTATCATTGATATAATCGAAAATTTTGTATAGCTTGTAAATATTTTAATTTATTTTGTTATTTTTAAAAATGCTCCAAAATATTATTATCATATTCCTAAATCATTTTGAAATTTGTTTTTATTATCACATATATTCAATTCAATTTTTAATTTTATATTTTATATTTTAAAATAGATTTTCATACCTATTAAAAATTTGATTTTGAATGATTAAACATCTTCACGGTACATAATTTTAAAAAGGGGTCTTTGCAAAAATAGCAAAAAAGTTTATAATAGGTTTAAAAATCGATAATAATCTAATAATCGTTTGATAACTGTCTGATATCATTAATTACTTGTCATATTTGTCATATTCGCAATATGCAAAAAAAAAAAAAAAAAAATTGCTATAAACTGTTTTTTTTTTTCCCTGATACAATTTTTCTTTTAAAAATAATTTAAACTATTCTAAAATTACTTCTAACCAAAACCTACCTCAAAAATAGACGACGGAGAGTTATATAGAAATCTACTTCTTCCTAATCATTCCATAATATTAATAATAACAATAAAAAGATTAATAAAATTAAAATGTACTTCTTCATCCAAAGGTTTGATGTCTATATTTATTATTGGGTAAAAGAAAGAAAAATATTTAGATTTCTTAAAGAATTATTCAAGTTTGGTGGTTACAATTATTGAATACCTACTCCAAGGGAGAAAAAAAAAAATGAATGCAATTGAATAATTGCTCATCAGCATTTATTTTTATTACATTTTTATTATTCAAATAGTAATTCCTTTGAATTTGTAATACTTCCTATTGATTCTAAAATAAAGATTACATTAAATTGTCCATATATATAACATCAAATTTTGAATTGTCCCAAATGAACATAAATTCAACAAGATCAACATTTTGTCATAAAGAATTAGGTTGTAGACAAGAACAAATATCGTTTCTCTATAAAAAATTTTTTTTTTTCCATATCATTATATGAATATGAACAAACTCTTCAATTCAATCCATTGTAAAAAAACAATAATTTTTTTTAAAATTAATCCACCCATATAAAAATAAAATTCACACTATCGTTATTTTTCAATTCTACTTCGTATATAGATGGATTATCTACAAATTTGAAGCAAAATTGCACATTTTTTAAAGTATAAAAATCAAAGCAAAAGAGATAAATGTAAGTTCAATCACATCAATATAAAAAGTTCTCTCCACCATAATAACAAAACAAAATGGGAAAGGCAAATAAATATTTTTTAATTTCAAGCATAAGAAAAGAAAAATATAAATTAAAAGTATAATAAAAATAAAAAGTGTATGGTGGAGATGGGAGTCAGAAACTATAAGCCAACGAGAACCCGCCACGTACGACCGACCTTACATCTAACTAGGAAAAGTAAATATTAATTAAAAAGAAAAAGTCAGGAGATAAGAAAAGACATAGGAGAGGTGGAAAAATCGATGGCCACGTCATTTGATCACTTTACTTTTCTTTAAATTATGTGATTGGGCGATATCCAGTAGCACACTGCCATGTGTTCTTTTTATAATAATAATAAATGGTGTTATAAAAGTATGTTATTATAAGTAGTTAATGTGTAGAACATTCATTTTTTAAAGTTACCTGTCTGTCAGATATTGGAGGTGAATGTAATTGCTCATCCACCTAACCTTTGGAGTGCAGCTGTGTTATTGTTATTACTATCAATCTCTCATTTTTCATGTCTATTCTGGTAATTATTCTCTGCTACCATAATTATTGATTTATCCTTCACAGATTATTGCAATCAAACATCTCCATAGTAAGTTTTGAATTTGATTTTAATTCGTTATCCAGCTTTTCTAAAAAACAAATTTAAGAAAATTTTGTTTTTATTTAGTTTATAGATTTTTTTAGAATTAATTAGTTTTTGATATTAATGTTTATTAATTAATTTATAATAATTATAACGTAAAATTTAAAAAATTAATTTTAGTAGAGATAAAAAAATTAAATAATTTAATTAAGGAAGATATGTCGTTTTAGTTTTTAGTTTTGGATGAATATGTATTTTTTATTTATGAATTTTAAAAATAGACATTTTTACTAAAAAAAAATACAATGAACGAAACAAAACTCAACGTATAATTTATTTATTTTTAATCTCTCTTCTCTTCCTTTCCTTTCTATTCTCTTCCATTCCATTTTCCATTTTGTCTATTAGATTAGACATCATAATTCATAGCTTTATTTCCATATACTTTTCATTTTTTTTAAAATGTAATGAAGATGACAGTAATAGAACAATGGCTTCCCAAATTGAATCATCAATCATGCATGTGTTGTGTTGTATATATGTAACTCAACACACACATGACTCACTCATAAAGTTGCTTAATTAATTCATTACTTTTATCACTTTAAAATAAATAAATTTGAAAACCTTAATGCATAAGCATACGAGAATTCTGCAACAAGAAAGGGACAAAAAAGTATTAGAAAGAATTAGCTAAAAGATCATAAAGATTCATGTATTAAAAAGAAAAACTGAAAAATCTCATACAGTAATAAAGTGAATATATCATATTATAGACATATAATGGTAACAGAAAAGACAAATGATTGGTGCAAGGAATCTAAACCTTATGTATATATTATAAGAAAAATACTAATACATATCCCTAAAGTTTAGAACTCGATGTATTCATTAAAATTCTAGACCAAATATTGGTGTCAATTTAAATTCTCAACTTTAGAAGTCGTTGAAAAATATTATTCGAGACTTGTATTGATTAATAATAGATTGAAATGTCACATTTGAATTTATCTTGAAAATATTTTTCTTGTATAAATTATTCAAATGTCGGATTTTTAAGAATATAGATAAATAAATTAAAGTTTAAATTGATTCGTGCTTGTAAAAATTTTGGAAGTTCAACGGATAGAATTATAAATTTTACACATATTGTTCGTTTAAATTGGACATTGAAATCGTCACTTCTAAACCCTAAATCCTGAACTAGGGTTTAGGAGGATTTAGGGTTTAGGGTTGTTCAACTAAAAGACATTAAAATCGACTCTTCAGGCTTCAAAGAAGCGGGTTCAGGACGAGGATGGTCTAACGGGCTATGAAGTTGGGCTTCTTCACGAGAGATATTATATTGGGGCTTGCTTTGTTGTGAATTGGGCCCAAGAGAGGAGGATGTCATTTATCAAATGAAAAATGCCATTGTTTTTATATTAATGTAAATGTAGCTGTGTGTTTCAAAAGTATACAGTCGTCGCTAGAATGGTTAGAGCATATATTCTCAAACAAGAAATTAAAGTCGTTATTAACCTACCTCTATCGTCTACAATGGAGAAGCCATTAAGAATAACACAAAATCTCATTTCATTCTTAGAATGATATGCAATCTATAATTTTATAGTGATGCATCTACTATCGTATTAAATGTTCAATCGAGAAGTATGATTGACATAACATTGAATAATATGGCTTGACTCATTTTTTAAAAGTGTAAAATGTTTATATTTCAATTTAAACATATATATTTTTTTAAATTTCCTATTTTTAAACACAGCCAGCATCAGCATCAGCATTTATTGTACTGTTCATAATTTCCCATCTCATAATGTTGATTTGTTGTTGAAGCTGAAGAATAAAAGTTGTATATGTCACTATTACGTATATCACATCTAGAAATTGGAATTTATATCGTCATGGAAAAGCCATTAATTTGTTCCTAGTGGGTTTGGTGAAAGATTTCCACCACTATCCTTCCATCCATCATTTCATGACACGTGTCCATTTAATTAAAAACGTCATTTTCTTATTACATAATAATAATAATTCAATCACTTTCTCTTTCTTTTTCTTTTTCCTTTTTCAAATCACTCATTTTTAGTACATCCTAAAAACAATATTTGAATTTCAAAAAGTCAGAACCCCTATTCTTATTATATAACAAATATAAATGTAGGGTATATACTAGATAAGATTTTGAATATTTTGATGTCAATTTTTATTCCCCAATTCACTTTTTCACATTATTTATACTTTAAATAATAACAAAGAACAAAATTGTTTAAAATATTTCAGATTATATCAAATGGTTATGTTTAAACGTTTTTAAAAAAATAGTACAAAAATGTGTTTATTTAACCATGTAATATTGTCACTAACCTAATTTTCGTGACGATAAATTAATATAATAATTTTAGTTGACGATAGAAGATACACTCGTTCAAAAAAGACGTGAAGTACTTTTATACTAAAATTATGACTTTATTAATATTTTTTCAAAAATAACAAATGCTTGTCGATGATAATTTAACGTATGTATTGTGTGAAAGGAAAACACATATATATATTATTGATGTCTAAAAAATTAAGATATACAAAGATGTTTCTAGAATAATCAAAAGGAAACACAAGAAATGAAAAAATGTGTTTGGAAGTGTTTGTATATAATTTATATCAGTGGAGTGGTATGGAAGCACCAAAAAATTTGTCAATGCAATGATAACTTCTTTAGTGCAACCACCACTAGGATTGTTTTTCTTTTTTAAAAATAACAGTATGAAGTTAATTACTTTTTTTGGGAAAAAGGAATCTAAAACAGGATGTTTGGTTTCAAATCAATTTTAAAATACACAAAATCTATTATATAAGGTTGGTTGTTTGGGTTTGCTCGTAATGAAAAACGAGACTACCTTTTAAGATTACAGATGAAAACTGATATGAACGTTCACACTTAGAAAAGTCAATTGATACTCAATTCTCATTTACCCGATGCA
This sequence comes from Cucumis hystrix, assembly GCA_025688845.1. Taxonomy (NCBI): domain Eukaryota; kingdom Viridiplantae; phylum Streptophyta; class Magnoliopsida; order Cucurbitales; family Cucurbitaceae; genus Cucumis; species Cucumis hystrix. The sequence goes on from CM046883.1 coordinate 24,363,303, forward strand.
CCCTACTCCATGTATTACACGTTTTATCGTTATCCTAAACACAAATTTTCTAGTTGTTATTGTTCATTTTTTTAATAATTTTTTTAATGAATATATAAAATTAAATTAAAAATTAGAAAAAGAAAAAGAATTCCTACTGCACTATTTACTTCCACGCATAAAAGGAAGTGGAAACACCAACTTTTCTCTTCATCTTTGGCTTTCTTCTACTTTTCACCAATTACCAAAATGGAGGGTTGTCGTCGTTTTAGTTTCAAATGGTTTTGTTTAATAATGTTGCTGCTAAGGTCACCGTCGTGGGTGAGGTTTGTAGATGGAGATGATAAGAAAGACAGGGAGGAATGCACACCGCAATTGGCTGGGATGGCCACGTGTCTGCCCTACGTGAGCGGTGATGCAAAGGCTCCGACGCCTGACTGTTGCAGTGGACTAAAGGAAGTGCTTAAGAACGACAAGAAGTGCTTATGTGTTATAGTTAGAGACCGGAATGACCCTGACTTAGGGCTTCAAATAAATGTCACATTGGCCTTAAGCTTGCCTGATATTTGCCATGCCACTGCCAATGTCTCCAATTGTCCAGGTAAATTCACCCAATCAAAATTACTGATCATTTTATTTCTTTTAGATACATGTTTTAGTCATTCTTCATGATAGAGTGTTCATTTCTTTTGGCTTTAGATTTAAGGTTGTGCAGTCTTTGGGATTGCAATTGTGGTCATTATGTTATTTCTTTAATTGTGAAATCGATAATTTCTTTAAGTAAACAGAGGAGTAGAGTTAACATTTGAATCAATAATGTTTTAGAGTTTGGCCTGATCCTTCCGTTAAAGGTTAGGTCGACTAACAAAGACTTTGAAGTTAAAAGCAAAAATTATTCCAGAATTCTTAGAAATTTGGAAGAGTTGGGAAACTATTTGTTCCTTATTTGAAATTTGTTTTTATTTCTTTTAGATGAAGAATTAGAATTTTAGATAATTGAGCTAACCATCGGTTAGTTTAACACTTACTACTAAGTTTTGTGTTGTTCCATATTCATCCCAACTTGAAGTTTTTCAAAAGAAAAAAAAAAGCAAACAAAAAAAATATAGTTCAATTCGATTTTTAGTCGTAACTGTATAAATGTTCAGGTTCACTTTCCAAATCAAAAACTAGATTGAACTTAGTTTTCTCATATTTTTAAACTAAACTTAACACAATCACTATTAATATTAAAATTTTAGTTCAATTTTGTTAATCATTTCAATTTAGTCGGTTTAAGCGTTCGCCCTTATCATCATATAAAGATATAAATGAAAAAAACACGAAAAGAAGTAAGAACTAAATTATTAAATCAATACAAATCAAAATTTAAGAGATTCAATCAAAAGTGATTTTTAACATGTGCACTTCATATTTAAAATCTGTATCCTAACATATATTTTTAAATTTTTTTTTTTTTTGATGTAGCTCTATTAAACTTGCCATCAAATTCAAGTGAGGCACAAGTCTTTTATCAATTGGAGAAAGGAAAAAGCTCCTCTGCTTTAGCACCTGCTCCCATGCTAAGCCCTTCTTCTTCTCCTACCATTACTTCCACAGGTAATGTGCCTCTTCACCTTTTTTCTTCTTTTCTTCTTCTTCTTTTTTTTTTTTTAATAATAATTTTAAAATTATTACTATCATTATCATTTAGAAAATAAATTTTATATGGTTATTAATGGTTTTTTTCTTTGTGAAAATTGTAGTTGGAGGGGGACGTAAAAGTGGGGCAGAGAAGGGTGAAGGTTACAAGATAGGAAAGAAAAGGGTAGCATTGCAGATTTTGGTTGTTGTTGCTCCTCTGTTGCTTTTGCTTTAGTTGGATTATATTATTCAATATCATGTGTACAAAAAGGCACACAATTTCAGCATATTCATGCTTTTATATTTCTATCACATATCTAAATTCATGTTCTAAAATCGACTACGAGTATTTGATAATATTATCTTAATTTAATAAAATATGTGTTTTACCCGACCATCTAAATTATGTTTCTCAAATTGTTCTTATATTAACATCTTTACCATAAATTGAACGCGTGGAATTCACATCTCCTAGGTTTAAATTAAATACTAACCATAACTTTCATACAAATATATTTGGAACGTTTTCAAATATAGCATAATGAATTAAACTATGGATAGAAGTTTATTGATATTAATTATTTATAGCATATGAAATTTTGATATATTTTATAAATATCTTCAATAATTTTATCAATTTAAAAAATTGCCATAGTTTGTTATTATGTTTTTAAAAAATATACTAAAAATGCTAATAAATTTTATTAAAATTAGGGATATTTTCAAGGAGTGTTTACAAAAATAGTAAAAAAATTATGATAATAAGTCTATGTCACTGCATTTTCTAGTCACTGCATTTTCTAAATTGCAAAAGTAGCAAATTTAAAAACAGATAACCTTTTGATAGCTCTCTTTTATGATAACTTTCTAATAGCCATCTCATATATCTAATTACTTGTCATAATTTCAATATGTAAAAAAAATTGCTATTGATTACTTTTTTTCTAAATTTTTTAATTGTCGGATGCAATTTTTTTATTTTTAAAATTAATAAAATATTAAAATTATTTCACAAAATGTATCCTAAAAAACAAACCTTATAAAAATGATATATATTAAGAATGATTACAAATATAATAATTAGATTCAAAATAATCAAGTATACAACTATATTATAAAAAATTATAAATATAACCAAATCTATAAAAAAAAATAGAAATCTATATGGAATAAATTTTATTATATTTATAATTTTTTAAGATATTATTATATATTTAATTATTATTATTATAAAATGGTCACGAAATATAATTAGTGGATATATTAAAATATGAGGAGAGGATGATCAAACAAAAGTCTTCGTCAAATTTTTGAATTTTAGAAGAAAACAAAGGAAGACAAATATCTTCTCAAATTGTTTAGCGAAAGGTTAGTTTATAGTTGAAAGAGTAATTCGTGGGAATTAGAATAAAATAAGAGTTTAGGGTTCTAATTCCAAAGACGTCGCCATCCCTTCTCGAATACTGAATACAATCAAACAGATTAATCCCAAATTTTTCAGAATCTTAGAATACAATTACTCACCGCAAAATCGAGTGCCAAAATGAAGATCATAATCATGAAGGTCCCACGATCCACACTCCAAATTTCAAAGCAATGCCCTAAATTCAACGGTTTCAAACCCATAATTGAAGCTTTTGTAATGAATCAATTAACACCACATCATCAGAGCACTTCCACACGTCTCGGCATTGGCGGCGGCGGCAACAACCTAATGACGGTATCATCCCTTTCTTTTTGTGGCTTTGATCAAGTGTTTCCATTAAATATTTTAGTATTTCAATGGCCACGTTCTCGATAGATTAGAATCAGAGTATGGCTTATCGTCATTCTGTGGCGGTTCACGCATAACAATGAATGTAACAGGTCATAAAATAGAGAAGGTGAAGAAAGAGAATCAAACTAGGCGATGTTTGATGAAAAATTCGAGGCTCATACTTGTTTACACTAGATTTTTTATATCCACTTATCCAAATTTTCAAACTGAGCCTTGACTTGGAATGCATGTGCTTTTCCTTTAACTATAAACACAAATGGAGGCTTCAGCTAGGAGCTAGGGCTGGCTTTCAAGGGCGTTTATACCTTGCTTCTTCTGTATGATTCGTTTATGACTGAATTTTCGTCCATTTTGAAAAAGCTTATTCTGGCTTCTGTATGTGCGTTTAATTTCCATTTCTGTTGTTAGAAATTTCTTTGTGGCGTTTGGTGGGGTGGAAACTACTATAATGGTAAAGTTTTGGTATAGGCTTATTTTGATTGGGCTTCGCTGTCTTTTTCTGCTCGTTCAATTCATGAAATTGATTGGTATTGGTATTGTAAATACTGAAATTGTTTGTTTAAATGTCACTTGATTGCTAGTAATTTAAATTTGACTTCGTCTGCTGGTTCCGTCGTTAATTTAGGAAGTCTCCTTTATTTCTTCGGTCTGTCTTTCCCTTTCGGATCGATGGGATCGGGTTTGATTTTTAGGAGCTAAGATTGCTATATTGTTTAATGGTTATATTTGTGGGACAGCAGAAAAATGATCGTCTGGGTTATCGTAAGGAAATTCGTTTTGTCGTAAATAAATCACAGTTGATCTTCTCCCTTTTTTCTTGGTGCTTAATCGAAACTCTTGTTGTGATTACATTCTGTTTATTATTTCAAGGTGTAATTTGTGACTGTTTATTTCTTTTGTATCAGGTGTCATAGGCGGAAGGAAGGGGACATATGAAAAAGAAAAGGAAGTAAAAGAAAAGAAGACATTTTGGGGACGGCTCCTGTGGACAATACCAGGTTTGATGTGGTTGATGATGTTGAATTCCACTTAAATTTTGAGTTACCAGTAAAGCTCTTAACAACTCAATTTGATGATCAATTTAATGTAGTACGAACAACTTTGGTTTCAAATTCTTAGAAAGGCTCTTTCAGCTAGTTAATTGAGAATTGGGAGCTTAAGTCTAGTTTACCAAAGCTTTTGATTCTTTCTTTTCAGGAAACCAAGTTTGTTAGTGTCATTACCATAATGAGTAATGATGATGAAAGCTCTCCGTCGTATACTCAACCCATTGGAAGATGGTCGATATTCTGTTTTGGCTTGGGGCATATGCTCAATGACATTACTGCTGCCTGCTGGTTTACTTATCTGCTACTTTTCTTGACGGATATTGGATTATCTCCAGGGTATTTATCTCGTAACAAGAACTTGATTTTATTTGCTCACTGAAACTGCTGTATTCTACTTTCTACCTTTGTATTCCACGTATACTATTGGAAACAAAGTATGTTTCAATTCTCTATTGTTTTTGAATCTCTCTCATCTGCGGACAGGCATTCTCTTTGGAAACATTTAGAATAGAAGTTTTGGGTACTTTTGATTAGGTTCTTAATATCTGCATGGAGTTGAAATTAAAATTGAGTTCACTATACTGTACGACATTTTTCTCCCATGTTCATGGAAAATATTCGTTGATTTGGACCTTGTGCAGGATTTAATATAGTCGAACTATGCAGGAATGGAATGACAAGCTTATGCTAATATAATAAATTCTAGATTTTAAGGTCACTTGCACAATACAACCATCTGTGTACATTTTCTTGACATAGGAATGCAATGATTGAATTTTCGCGAGTTGGTAGATTTGGCTGGAAAGATGACCACACCCATCAGCCTTGCTTTGGCTGCTGACCCACTTTCAGGATTAAGAATTTCTAAAAATTAGCAACAGCACTTTAGATTCAATTTTACTCATTTTTAAATTTTTTTATTATGGAGTTAACTTGAATTTTTATAATTCCACCACGTTGAGGATTTCTCTTGCTTATTGTGAATTTATCATATCATACAATTTTTAGGAATGCTGCTACAGTTATGCTTTCGGGTCAAGTAGCGGATGGAGTAACGACAATTTTTGCTGGTGAACTGGTACATCACTCATAACATATTATACGTGTACTATTGGTTGCTGCATCATTCAAAACTTGGGAGACAGCTATGTTCCATTTCTTACGTGGGTTTCCATTTCTGACGTTCCATTTTTTTTTCTAATGTGCTGATCGTGGAGGATTGAGATTGTAGATTGTTGCAGCTACAATATGGATTATTAGTTGTTCTGAATGACTGTTACTTCTTGTCGTCCCTTAAAAATTACATTTTAGGGTAAATTACATGGTCCTAAGTTTATGTTTAGTGTCTATTTGATCAAACAAAAAAATTGCCCCTACGGTTTGAAAATTAATTCTAAATGGTCCATAGGGCAGTTGACCTATTGGAAATTCCACATCATGTAAGAAAGTTCTTTGCCATCTCACTTCATAATGGTGTACATTAGCAAAGGTCCATCACCAATTAACCGCTTTGTCATTTTTCTTTGTTATTAACTAACGGTCAACTAATCCTAAGGACCATTTAGAACTATTTTTTGATCTTCAAGGACTAAAGTATTTCTTTTAAAACATTATTTATCAAATAGACATTAAACCTAAACCTCATGGCTCAAAAGTATTTGTTATTGGTTCCCTCTACTGCATGTCTTTCATTTGGCTTCTAGGCTCTTCTATTTCAAATATTCAAGTTTTGAATTTATTGAGGATGATCATCGTTTTTCCATTGAGCTATTTCTGCTTTTTTACTACTCTGAATCATTCATTTATTACTATATAAACCAAGTAAAGTGTTTTGACCTTTTATTACACAGCTTTAATAATTTTAATTTCCTTATTTATATGATAGATAGACCGGTTTGGACATCTCAAAATATGGCATGGTGCTGGATCTGTGTTGGTGGCAGTTTCATTTTCTTCTGTTTTTGGTGGTTGCCTACCCTGCATATTGTATTCCAGAAGTTCGTCAACATTGCAAACTGTAGGCTACAGCTTTTTTGCGGCAATCTTTAATGTTGGTTGGGCTGCCACTCAGGTTTCACATATGTATGACCCCTTCTTGATTTGACATTTTCAAATATAATGCTTTTACTAAGAAAAATGTTGGAGAACACTAGACATCATAGTTGATCACCTTTATTTTCTTGAGTTTATTACATCCTCTGCCTTTAGAAATACAGTCGGCTGTTCTTAAATATGAAGCTCAATCTTGATTTGGTCTTGGTCACAATTCACTTCGAAAGGTCTTGGTTCTTTCAATCTAGAAGATTTAAAGTGAAAATAAATCTCAGTTCTGGCATTGGTTGTTCGCAGGTCTATGGTTAATTGTATTACATTGAACTCAACTAGTAGAGTGGCATTGGCTAGCTGCCGCAATGCTTTTAATATGGTAAGACATTAGCTTCTTATCATTTTGATGTATCTTGTGCACTTCATTGTTTGAGTTTACTTTAGATGTTGAACTGAATTCTTGTTATGTAGATTGCAAATCTTAGTCTGTATGCAGTGGCTTTGTTAGTGTTCAGTATCACGAAGGCAAAATCACATGCAGATATTGAATATCAGGTACTGTAATTTTCAAGGTTGTTATCTTTTAAGAACTTTTTTCAAAATTTTGATGTTCTTTCATTCATGCAGTATCGAGTGATAGCATATATTTCAATTTTCATTGGGTGCTGCTTTGTGGTCATATTTCTAGTGGGGACAAAGGAGCCAAGGTATGCTAAAGAGCTTAATTGATTTTTGTATATTTTTCTCCACAATCTGTTCATGCCCATGTCCATCTAACATTGCTGTTTGTGGCAAGGAACTTGCCTTTATTTCCGTTGACCTATATTTTTCGTTTTACTTTTTCATGATTAGATGGATTGATTACGTAACTTTGTTGGTCAGAAAAACCGGTGGTAATCTAACTGTTTACTAGTTGTTGACATTGTACTTTAGGTGAACATTTGTTTGAAATAATCACTTTGTTTACTAAGACTTCCAGCTTTATTTATATGTTGAAAATAATTTTAGTTGACTAAATAACCTGTTGATGCTTGGTGTCAATGTAGTTTGAAGGTTGCTGTACAGGGAAATCGGGGTGCAAGGATCTCATGGTCATATTGGTTCAAGAAAGTCTTATATTATCAAGTTGCTCTTGCTTATGTACTTACGAGACTGATAATCAATGTTTCACAGGTGAGCAGACTATATTTATTCCATTTCAGTCCTTATATTTTTGAATGAGCAAAAGAGGGAAAAAAAAATTAGGCTTGGTTCACAAATATATATAATGTACTTTGGTTATGGTTGCTGTTGGTATTTGTATTGCTTCCATTTTCTATCTCGGGAGATATCAAATTTAGTAAACTCAGAGAATGCTTGGTGAATGAAAAGCTTATAAATTTAATAATCAGCGTTCAATTTGAACTCCATCGTTTGTTTTCCTTCCTACTACATTATTGTGTTTTTCCATACTTGATGAGTTTAAGGTTAGATAAGTATATGCACATTAACTTGGCTGAAATCTTAATGGGGTGGAGGGAAAGTAGAACTAGAACTTATTTTAAACTTACTTAAGAATTGTTGGCAAGGTTAAACTAGTGGAAAAAATTCAACATGGCACTCAAATAGAAGGTTTGTATTAATATTCAGTCCTATTATATTCAACCAAAAGTGCCAAAAGTAGATGGATTGAATCATATTGGATATATGAAGCAACTGTTCCTCGAATGCCTCCAGTTTAAAAGATTTTTACTAGGTCTTGTGATTTTGCCCCAGAAATTTTATATTTACTGTGTTCAAAATGGGATTTCAGCTTGACTCAAATTTACTTTTTAGTAGCTGCCATTTCAATTGTGATTGTTGTTTAGAAATATGTCCATTGTTCTGGGATTTGACTACTAATTGCATATTTTAACTATATTTCTTTTTCATTGATCAGGCATTTTTGGCATATTATGTTATTAATGATTTGCATATGGCACAGTCGGCCACAGCTTTGGTACACCACTACCTTCATGCCATCAAATTTCTTCTAAATATAAAATCTTGGTACTTTCAATGCGAATTATGACACTTTTTTTTTTGTTGATTGTTAGGTTCCTGCAATAATCTATGTCTTCAGCTTTATCATATCTGTGGTTCTCCAGGTCCCCTTTAGATACTAAGTCTAAATTATTGAATAAAGATTAGTTCCAGCTTCTATATCATCTTGATCATTTAAGTTTGTATTTTAGGAGGTTGTTTGGACCGGCCAACGCCTGAAGATCTATTATTCTGCTGGAGGAATTATTTGGATGTTTTGTGGTGCAGTGATTCTCATTTTACCTTCAAGCTTGAGTACTTTTATGTACGTCATGTCCACGTTTATTGGCATAGCAAATGCTTTGATGATGGTATGTCTAAGTTAAGATCCCTTGTGTTTATGCATATCATTTATTGCGGGAGTCTCTTTGGTCCTTGCGATGTATAAAGAGGATTTTTCATACCGGGAACAATTTATTTCATTGAGGATTTAGAATGGATGATAAAGGACTTGTTCGTGCATACACACACATATATTAAAATTCTAAGTAGTCAAAAGTAGAGTAGTTCCTTTGTTTCAACAATCTCAGTAAAAGAAAAGGACGTATATGAGTTCTTTTATGGCCTGCCCTTCTAATAGTTGCTTAGGAAGGATTGGGGGGAAGTTTATGAAATACCGTTGGAGATGATGAAGCATGTAATTTGAATTTGATTTGGAAATGCAACAGTCCTCCCATGTCACTGCTTGACTGCACCATGGGGCAAGTATTGTTTTGGAGACGGAATAATGACAACATAGTCAATTAGTAATTTGAGGTAGACTAGTCATATGACAGAGTGACCACTGGGAAAGGGAAAGGACTCTGAAGAGTTTGAAGTTGGAAGGATGAGTAAGAGTTCTCAAAATTTTCTTGGTCACTTCGTAATTTTTTCTAGTTTTATTGTGTTAATATGATCATCAATTTGTCTCCTATCAAGATCGTTTGTTAGAATCCTTTTAAGTGGGTCATTGTAAATGTTGATGTGGACAAAAATATGTTTAAGATTTTATGGGGAAAAAGAAGATCGTGCACAAATAATATTTTTGCAACCTTTTAATGATAAATTATTTTAAATTTTACATGACAGGTGACTGGAGTGAGTATGCAAAGTGTTCTAGTTGGTACGGATCTGAATGGTTGTGCATTTGTGTGTGGTTCATTAAGCTTCCTCGACAAAATCTCATGTGGGCTTGCGCTATATTTTCTGGAGTCATTTCAGAGTGAGTGTTTCTTTGCACAAGCTTTGAACTAAAAACTTTTACGTTCAGTTCCACTCTACTTAATATTCCTTCCCATTTGTAGGTATTTCTGCATTACATGTTTCCGAAAACACTCCTCTCGATGCCACCTATATTTCAGTTACAAGATATGGTCTAGGACTTCTGCCTGCAGTTTGTGCATTTCTTGGAGTAGCAGTTACAATCAGCATGAACCTTGGTGCCCCTTATGCCAAGTACTTGACAGAATCTCTACTGGAATAATGGTAGGAACGTTAGCCCCCAAGTGGAAAATCTGTATATAGACCTATTCCAATTCACTATTGTCAACATTGATTTCACATCCGAAGAACAACAAAAAACCATCTGCAAAGGAACTATGTACATGACAAAAGATCAAGTTGATGAAACAATTCAATGAAATTCATCGTCAAAGCGATTTCCATACTGATATATAGCACAGGTATCAAACTATCGTTTGCTCAAAGAATTACACATCCAGTTAGTTTTAGTTGCTTGCCGAAAATGGATGGATCATTATCTGCTCGTCCCCAAGGGATTCTAAGATTAGCTTTGATTCTTGTTATTGACTGCCTGGTTTACTTTTTGCTGCCTCTAGTTGTAGAATGTTCATTTCAAGGCAACAATTTCATAACTATTCTTAAGCCAATCTCTGGTTGGTTTGTATACTAGAACACTCATGTGGGATTTCGATCTTCTCTGTATATTTTTTAATTTGCTTTGTTCCTTTTTCTATGTACTTTTACATTCGTAATATTGATTTGATGATCTAATGGGAAAAACTTTGGTAAAGTCAGTGTCTTGTCTAGTCTACAAGTGGGGTCTTTGAGAATGGAATTTGGTTGTCTTATAATAGACAAGGAGAAAGGTTTCAGTAGTTGAACTTCACTTCCAAAGATTTGTTGATGCAGTTTTCAGCCAACTCACTGATCTCTTTCAGATTGACATCTACTCTTATTATTCAGTCAGGTTGGCTAGTCATTGTCAGCTTTATTTGGAAGATATGGGAATATAACCCTTATCATGTCACTATGTCAGCAAATAAATGCATCACTACTCTCTCTTTCTCTAATGGGTTTTGTTCCCTCTATGACTATCAATTTAAAGCACAATAAACACAATTTTCTCTCTTTTCTCTTTTTGTTTTTTTTGGGAAAAAAATTTAATATTAGAGGTTTCTTCCCTACCTTGTGTGAAACTTTTGAGTTGAAGTTTAGAAATTTAAGTCTTTTTTGGTCGTTTAACTAGTTGAATCATTTTGAATACAACTCGTTGAAGATGTCTTTGAACATTCAAGACATCTAACTAGTTGACAATGTTTAGCTGTGAACTTCTTATCTTTTAAACCATGTTTAGCTGTGAACTTATTTTTTATCCGAACATATCCTCCTTACATCGAAGGGGGAAATACAGGTTTCAATTACTATTATTATTATTTTTTATAGGATGTTTTAGGTTTTAACCCAATTGTCAATGAGTTGGGCTAAATTGTGTATAGGTTGATTAACTATTTTACTTGGATTTATGATGCTACCAAACAACTTAAAGAAAAGAGGCTACTGTGTCTTCACAATCAGAGTATTATTTATTTAATGTACAAACACTTTTGGATATTGGTTTTAAAGAAAAGATAATTAATTATCATTATGTATAGGGGAAAAATATCGACAGTTGATTCTTAAAAAGAGAATGATAGTGCAAATGATAGATCTATAATTTTTTTAATGATTGACCATCTCTATAGACCATATTGATATTTATATGTAATAATGATCGGAAATACAACATAGTTTCAAATATTTATACAACATAGTTTCAAATATTTATACAACATAGATACACACATATATATACCCTTTCATATACAATCTCTTATGAGAAATTTAATCCTCTTTTTCTATGAAGTATTGAAATTAAACAACAAAGAAAACAAATACTCCATTTTCACCCACCTCTGCAAAATGATGAAGTTTTTAATGGATATTTTTCCTTTCAACGTGAATTAGAGAAAAGACTTTTTCCTAATTGGTTTCTTCATCAGCTGGTGTTGATGATCACCACCACCTTTGATCAAATTTCTCAAAAATTTCCCAACTACTTTTTTCAGCTTCACTCCTTGTAATCCATCTTGATGTTGTTTCTTCACAATTTGAAGATTGTTGATCTCTTCTTTACTAAAGTGTTGGCCAAGCGAGTTCCTTTCTCGGTTGCCCTCGTCCGACCTCATTTCTGCCTTCCCTTCACCACTGATGAGTTGTTTTAAGCTTTTATGGTCGTTGTTGATCTCGGATCGATCTCCTTTACCAATGATACTAAGATCGTCATCGTTTGTTGGGAGAATTTGAAGCTCATCTTGGATTTTGGCTGGCTTTCTAGTTCTCTTTGACATGGAGATATCATAATGTTGTTTATGAGATATGCTCTCACTCCCCATTTGCTTCACAAAATGGAAAGGCCATTGGCCATGTGTTACATGCTCTTTTATATATATATATACATATATCTTATGAAAGGGATCGAGGAGGGAAAATAATTGTGAAGATTGCTTAGCAAACAATGAAGGTGGTAGCTTTAGAGGCATTTCAAAAAGGTGGAAAGTCTTTTTTTTTTTAATTTAGATTGGTTTTTTTCCCTTTACAGGTGAGTGAAAAATGGTCACAAATCAGCTGCATAAAGGAAAAAGGCTTGTGGGTTGGTGTTGTTTTTTAAGTATTACCAAACTTCTCTTTTCGTTCAAATGAATGAGTAATGTTGTTCCCATTAATTTGCTTGGTCCAATCATGGTATGTGCTCAATTCCTTCTCTAATTTGGTTTTCTTGGGCTCTTTTCCTAATTATTCGGTTTAAAAGTTATACACTCTCTTCCTACTTTCGTGCATAAGTTTTCATGTTTTACTATCAAAACTAGTTTTTTGCATTTTAAAAAATTTAAAAGTCCGTCTTAACTAAACTATTATACAAGGATGTTTTTCAGTAGTCTACAAAGAACTTTGATCTTGATAAAGCTAAAACAAATTGTGGTGACACACTATCAATATTTGACTAATCTACGGGATTTTTCATTGCTCTTTACCGTTGAAACCAAACGTCTTTGTCCATACCTAAATATGAGCAAAATACCGATAAAACAAGTCTTGATACTAAAAAATGTTAAAACTTGTTTTTCTTTTAAAATATATTTGATTATGAATTCAAATGTTTTTTTTAATAAAAATGAAAACAATAATATAAAATTTGAGATAAAATTAATGAGCATAAACTTTTAAAACATAAACCTATAAACAAAATTATTACCGAAGAAAGCCTTAACTATATATTTTGTTAATGGATAGTGAAAAAAAAAATCGTCCAAATCAAAATAGGTTCATAGAAGTGTAAGTTTTGATTGCAATATTAGTTTAACCCATAGGTTTACGATTTGTAAAACAATTAATTTGTAAAGAAAGGTGTAAAAGACAATGATCAATTGAATGAAGTATATAATTCTATGGTGTAGAAGAAAAGAGGGTTCTAAAAATAAAAGATTTAGATCACTTGAGTAGGAGTTCGCACATATTCTACTTTACTTTCTTTCTATGTATTACGTAAGAATGTGGACTTTTCATCTGAGAAGTATGAAGAAAAAGAATTTCAAAGGTTGTAGGAATGTTTTCTTTATAGATAGATCAAAATGGAAGGTCCAAAATGAAATCTAACCTAGATTTTGAATGCAAAAGTTTTCTTCTTTCTTTCTTTTTTGACATTCTACCTGCTTCGTTTCCCATTGCCTAAATGACCAACAAATCATGCACTCCTTCTTCGTCTTTCATCAACACTTCAAGTCTCTTGGTCGATGCCTTCCTCTCTCAAACATTTCTTCTTCCTCCTCTTTCGCTGAATTGGGTGTCTAGTGACCCTTTCTCTTGCTCCTCAATCACTCTCGTTCCTTACCCATTCTTACTTTTGCCTCTCTCGTATGTTTAAGCAATGACAACTTGATGATCCACCCCCAACCTTCTTTGAAAACCATGTTCTAAGTCTTTTGGGGGTTGGTCCAAAATACTTCCTTATCCCAACCCCAACCTGTGTGTAAAACCTCTAACAATCCTATTTAGTTCACTTGGTATGTCTAGTCATTTCACGTGATGATGACACACGTTAAACAAATTTAAAATTTTTAGAGAGTGAGTCAGGTTTCACCCTTTTTGAACTATTTGTTAAAAAAAAAAAGTATTCTTATAACAATCAGATTCAAAGTATACGAGATTTACCCACACCTCATGTGCTAATAAGGGTATATAAATGATACGCCACATCATTAGTAAAAGTTTATCAATGATAGATTTTTTTGTATTTGTAATTCTTTAAAATAGTGGTATACACTTCATTATTATTTCTAAAAAATACTGTCCAATACTGGTATAAATATAAGTTGTGAGCTACTTAAGTATATAATAGATAACACTCATGCTTGTGTAACCCATAATGATCACACAAACAAATATATAGTTTGAAAAGAAATACCACGTAGTAAATTGTGGTTGAAAATAAAATAAAGAGTAGAAGAAAAGTAAAAACCAAAATACACAAAAGTATTCATAATTTATATTTATATATATAGGATGGTTTTGTAGTTTGGTGAGTGACAAGACATTCCGATGAGAGTAGACTACAAGTAATATATGATGTTGAATAATGAGATGTGTAAAAACAAAGTAGGTTAGTGTGTGATTTATCATTTATGTATACTTCCTAATTGCTATCAAACAACTTATGTATACCAACTTCGTAATAATATGGCCTTTCTTCCCACCCTTTTCCCACACTTGTTGAGTTACTTTCGATTGTCTCTTAATTTTATTGAATAGTCAAAAACCGGCGTGGAGAATTCAAAAGGAAAAGAAGATAACATATATTACATTAATAAATCACAAAAGAAGAAAAAGAAAACAAGAACAAAGAAATAGTGAATTGCAAGAATCGATAACAAGAGTTATGTGTATGTGTATCATCATGTGTGCATACAAGGATTTTGAAATATCATATCAGGATGACATAAACAAAACGTTATAAACTCTATTGTTTAAGAAGTAGGTTATATTTTATTTGAGTATAACATATATATAAAGAAAAAGGAATGAAAAAAAAAAGAGTTAGAAGGTTGTTGAGGATGTTGCTCAAGGCAAGACTTAAAAAACCAACAAGCATGTCCAAGCCCAAAGGATATTGGAAACAACATATGGAAGCATACATCCCAAAATAAAAAAGTTAGAATCGTTGAATGTATAACTAAGTACTTGTTAATTTGGAGCACCAACAATGAAACATCTCTAACACTACTGTCATCACACATAACCGAAAATGTATGTATATACTTATAAAATATAGCCTCGTTTGATCATTCAAGATAGAAAAGTAAGTGATCTCCAAAGAAAATACATGACCTTGCTTATGTAAATACCTAGTTTAATAAACTACCATAAAACTAACTTAAGTATCAAAATGTAAAAAACTTGATGCAACATTAGTATAAGACTCTTTACATTGGTCAACTAAAAGCATAGCAGGACTGGATGGAGCAAAAGTAGGTAAGAATTCTAAACTACCAAACGGTCACAAATGAAGCTAACATGTAAGAGATTCAAACACTAACAAAAAAGAGTATAGTAGAAGTTTATTTTTTTTGAAAAAAGGTAATATTGTAAGTGTCAGAAAATGAAGCAATTAGAATTGAGTAAAAGAGAACATTGGTAAATGGGTTGAGTTTGGAATTTAAAATATAAATGTACATACACACATGCATATATGTATAGATATAAGTGTATTTGTTTTTGAAGTTATGGATGATGGGGCATTGCTCTCGGCTACCGAGCTCTCTCTGTTTCTGTTCCTCCTTTTTTAACCTTGTAAATCTCAAGACTCATCCCTTCCTTCTCCTTTCGACACGTCTCCCTCTCTCCCTCTCTCCTTCTCTTCTGTCTTCATCACTCTAATATTTCTACTCTCTAACTTTCACCCATGCTTCTACATATGTAATAATAAAAAGAATTATTATTAGTGGAGGTTGGACTCTTCATTTTAACTTAATATCTTGGCAGCTGCTACTTCATACTTAGTGAGGTGAGAGCAAGGAAGAGGGTTTATCTTTGTAGAGAAATACTAGAGTGCTTCAAATCCTTGGCTTTCTTGGGAGCTCTTTGTCTTAACCAAAGCGACTAATATTTAATATTTAGGAGCAATAAAATTGAACAAATGAAATGATATTTTAACGATTTGTTCTTCATAATACTTCTTTTTAGAGCTTGCTACAAAGAAGAGTTACATATGGAGGAGCTGTAAGAATTTTTGTATCCACTCTCTCTTTTTCTAAAGCTTTTTCACACAGCGACGATGGCGTCTCTCACTCCCGGCGTCCTCTCAAAGCTAATCGAAAATGCCGGTAACAAGAACTTCAAAGTCACCGGCCAGCACCGGTCTCCTCTTCTCCAAGTCCTCGAGATCGTCCCTTCACTTCCCGGTGCAGGTGACGACGACCAAAACGACCCCTTTCGAACCAGAGGCTTCTTCTTGAAACTCTCAGATTCTCTCCATTCCGCTTACGCTTCCATTTCCGACGACGACTTGGATTTGATTTACAGCGACAAGATTCAGTTGGGTCAGTTCGTTCACGTCTCCCGGTTCGACCTGGCCGGTTCCGGTTCTCGTGTCCCGGTTCTTCGAGGCTTGAAGCCTGTTTCCAGAAGAAAGCCTTGTGTTGGTAATCCCACTGATTTGGTCTCCAGCGATGCCTTACCGATTTCACGCGCCGCTGTCTTGCCTAGGAGAAGGTTGAGTCTGGACTCGGCGCGCCGTGGCTGGGATCGAGGGTTTTCGCCACCTGCCTCCGCCGTCAAGGCTGCCGGTTCGCCGCCAGGTAGGGCGTCTTCAGAGGTTGGGTCGGCCAAGGCTCTGAAGTTTTCGCCGTTGAAAACTAAAGACCAGAGCTCTTTAGTACCGAAGCTGACGAGTACGGTTAAACGGAAAGATGTGAAGTCGCCGGCGGAAATCCGACCCGTTCCGGTGGCTGTGGATTTGAGAAGCGTGTCGGAGAAGAATATAGCGTGGAGGTCGCTGCCGTCAACAGTGGCCGTTGCTGGAAAGGTATTATTTTATTGGTTGTTTACCGCTCAGTTCTTGGATTTTGAATTTCTATTTTGAAAAAAATTCATTTTTAAATATAATTAAATGAATCAAAATATTTAGAAAATATAACAAAATCTTAAATTTTATTAATAATAGATAGAAATTGATAAAAGTGTCTGCTAATTATTTTGAGTTTTTAAAAGTAAATGATTATTTTGGTTTATCACATAAAAATAACTCTTAAAAGTAAACCTTCAATATTGAGCTACAAGAAACAGATATTTTTTTTATCTTAAAGATAGGAAAGGGTATTATTAAAGATAATTAAAAGTAGAGAAGAAATGAGTAGAGGGTTAAAGGAATGGGAAAGAAATTGAAGATATGTGAAGTAGTGAAGTGTTTTTGGAATGTGAATATTTGCAGAAAGCAGTTAGAGGTAGAAATCTTGCATTTATGGCTGCCGTTGATGCTCTAGAAGAAACAGCAGCTATTGAAACTCTCCTCCATTCCATGTGGTATGTCTTCTTATTTTATTTTTACCTATTTTTTTAATTTTATTTTTGTTTGTTACATACAATAACAAAGGATTATTTTCAATCTAAACGGTCTTTGTTTTTAATGTTTAATAAATTTTAAGAATGAGCATTGGTCACTCAGATAGATTTACTATCACTTGATCAACTATATTTGGTTTAGTAAATGTTTAAATCGACTTCGAATATGTAGGAGTACAAAGGGTTATAGGTCAGTTTAAGTTTTGTAATTCTTAAAAAATGTTGTCATGTTTGGATTTTTTTCCAACCAACATAGGTCAAACCCCTCCTTATCTTTGGCTTGCCACTTGTAGTTCGATCGGTTCTAATCAGTCGGTTGAAATGTCACATGGTTCGTACTTTTACTATATTTCTTCATTTTTTCTGTAACATATTGAGATGTAATCCAACCGTATATATATATATTGTTTTTAATTTTTCCATAGAAATCATTGCCAAAAGTTATTTTATGGTTAATTTTGGCCCTTTGTTTTCCAGCTTATTTGGAGAACTATGTGAAACTTCAAAGCAAGTTTGTAGTGGTAAATTGGCAGATCAATTTTTACAACTCTATCAGAGAATCCAAGAAGCACACTCAACTTTGAATTCCTTACTCAACAAAATGCCATCACCCAATCCAAACTTACACACCAACTCTAATGCCACTTCATGGATTCAGGCTGCTATTGCTACAAATCTTTCCAATTTTGATTTGTTCGAATCAAAAGATCACAAGCTTGAAACTCTATCCCAAAACAAACAACTCTATATTGTCATTGATGCTACTACGAACAAACTCAATTTCGAAAACCGTTCACCTAAACTGATCCCTGCTAATCACAAAAGTTGTCCTAATTCAAGTGCTAAACTATCACATTCTTCCAAAACGGAAGATTGGTGTAAAAGGAATGGTTTAAAAGAAGCTGCTGAACTAGCTAACAAACTACTCTTAGTTTCACGTCGATGGTTCATGAAGTACTTAGAAGATTTACTAGGGAATGATTTTGGGGAAGAAAGTACTGACATTGCATATCTTCTTAGACAGCTTAAAAAAGTGAATGAGTGGATGAACGAGTTTATTGAAAGCAAAGTTGAGATCGATGATAAGATGGAGCAATTGAGGAAGAAGTTGTACAAGTTTCTTCTTAACCATGTCGACATTGCCACTCAATCACGTTAGTAAAGATACAAGTTGAAAAGGATCACATCAATTATAGATTTGAGTAACAACTTCAAACGCTAACTTCTTTCAAAGTTTAAAGTAGAAGATTTAACCAAATGTTGAACCTCGTTACATGTTTTCATTTTCTTGTAATCATATTAGATTTTTTTCTTGTAGTTTTATTATTTCATATATGAAATGTCATAGAATTGACTTTCTTAGTTCTATTTATTTTTTTTAATTTCAAAGATCTAAAAAGTATTTGAAGCAATTGAGCAAATTCTATTTCATTATATGAAGCAGAAACTTAACTCACATTTTTTTTTACGACAAATCTTTTTTATGAAACTACTCTTTCGATAATATACTTGTATATATCGTCTTCTAGCTTTACATCAAATTTGTAAAAGGAGAGAGATATGATAAAACACTACTCTTAAAAAGTAGACTCAGTTGGTCAACATGTAAGTGGAAACCAAATCGTTGTCGGATGTAGTTGATTTAGACAAAGTGCTTTTGTCTGATGTAGCAGTATTATTATTATTATTATTATTCTTGGACGTCAAACACTTCATTCCTCTACATGATTTCATGTGTGAATGCATCTTCTCCGGCCTGAAACTCTTCCCACATAACCTATGTGTAAACCATTTCAATATTACAACTTCTAATACATATATATATTGTATTTCAACTATAAACTAAGTTTTGACTTTGTATTAAATATTAAATAGATAAATTAAGTAAACATGCAAAATTAAAGATTAAAGAACGAGAAAATTCATAGTTTATGACTCAACACATATTTCTCATAGTTAAAAACTCTTTTAAAATGACAGAGTAGTTAAAAAATATTATAAACTACAGTAAGACAGAAACTCTCTTGCCATTTGGTTATGTTTGTACACAAATTGGTAGAACAATAAGTTCAAATTTCAAGAGGTATTTTTTCTTTTCTTTTAAAAACATATATTTCATAGCTTTTACAAATAGCTTGCTTCTTCATTTCATGTGAGGTCGTGGCTTTTAAAAATACTTGAGAGAGCGACTTTTTACATTTTCATGAAAAAGTAAAATATAATAAATAATAAAAAATGAAAAATTGATCTTTCATGATTAAATGATATGGAAACTTACGAGCAATTTGGTCCTGCCATTGGCTTGTAAGTTGTGGTTGCGTTCACCTTTCCATTGCCGTTTTCTTTTGGCCTCTTCTTTCTTAAATCGTCAACACTCTTCCTGTAAATACGATCGAGATGCTTTGTTTATTTGTAGGTTCATTCATTCTCTTGTTTTTTTATTCAAGATCAAAATTTTCTATGAATAAATATTATAGTTATATTTTTAAAGATGAGAGGCTTTGCATCAACATTTTCATAAAAATAATATAATAAAAGTATCATAAATGTTGGTATAATACTAATAAACTAGTTTAACTTAAGATTCAAAATTGAACTAAATTAATAATGGGGAAAGGGGTATTTAATTATTTTCAAGAAGTTTTCTATATTTAATAATTAATTTAGATTAGGAAAGGTTAATGGAAAATGGAAGTTTAGAAAATTACCGAGAAGTTTGACGGCGGATTTCGAGGTTCCCAAAATCCCAAGAATTTCCGATGACTCGGGCGGAGCCGCCCAACACCTCGTCCCTACAAATCACGGCGTCGTTTTTGGGTTGAGATCGGTTCTTCACCAAAACGGTGTCGTTGGTATCTCCTGCCCCGTTCCCGCAAGTGATCAATTGGCGAAACACGTGAGAAGCCCCGCTTGAGTAGCTCTTGCTCTTTGTAAATGACGGTTGGGCTGATGACGAAACTGTCGACGTGGCTGTTGCTCCACCTGTTCATATCGAATTTTACATGAAAATTATTAGGAACTATAAGGTTTTATTTTTATCTATTACTTGTGGTATAAATTTTGAATGATTAATAAGTTGGTGAGTAATAAGTAAAGGCATTAAGAGAAATAAGAATGAAAAAATAACCGAAGAAAAAAAAGAGAGAAAACACCATCTTCAAATCTACAATATCTATATATAGTCAGTGAGAAAAAAACATATTCATTTATTTCTAGAGGTCCAGGCTTTCTTATATCAACCAATTAAGGACTACTAAAATTTCAAAATAATTTTTTAAAAAATATGGAGTTTAAGCTTCTAATGTGAGATGTCAATATAGTGAGAATAAAACTATCTTCAATTGATTAAAGATTTACCGAACACACCAACCTTAAAGTTCAGGCCCTAAAATGATAAAATTTTACCTTCTTTTCCCATGAAATCCTTATCTTTATCTTTCTCCTTCTTGTTGTTCGCCAATTTTGCATACAAAGAAGAAGAAGAATATTGTGTCTTAAGCCCTTCAATATCGTGTACTTCTTCTTCTTCTACCCCCTGTTTTTGGTTTGTCTCCAAATTCTTAGTTGTTTCTTCTTCAACCTTCATCGAATCCCCATCGTCGGTTACTGTCGATCTCTCCGAATCACACGGTGGAGATTGTTCTGCATTCGCTTTCTGAAGTTTGGATGAAAAATCTTCACTTATTTCCAATTCTTCTCTGAATAATGATGTTTTAGTCTCTGTGAAGAAAAAGAAATGTATGTATATATTAAAGATTAGAAATTTAAAAAAAAAAAATTGAAAAGAAAAGGAGAGAGGGCAGAAATGAGGGATGAAAAATAATAATTACCAAAGAGAGTAGAGGGAAATATGATTTGGGATCCTTGAAGAACATATTCGTTGTCAGAAATTGGAGTTATGAGATCGTCATCCACCAGATCTTGCCAAACGTAACCTGTTTTGTACTTTCTGCATGCCATGTATGTGTGTGTGTGTATATATACTTTACAAAATCAACAATCAATGATGAACAGAAAATATAAACTTTAAAGTAACGACTTGGTTTATTAATAATGTTTTAGCTTCGTAGATAGACCCTTGTTTCATCCTCCAGATTTAGTATGAAGAAAGAAAGAGGACAAATGTGTGCGTTTTTTACTTACCTTTTGTAAGACCATGAGAAGGCTTCTGGCATTTCCTTTCCTCTCAATTCCCCTAGCCATCTCTTTACATCTTCACACACACGCACACGAAAAAAGAAAAATATTCATTTCTTTTCATATTAATTATAATGATTTATAAGTTAGATGTTAAATTGGCCGAAAACAAATCAATTCGAAGATTATAACTTATTTATTAAAAATGTTAGATGTTTCCATTCACACTCATGCAACAATAATTGAACTAAAACAACTCCAGTTTAAATTTTAAATCCTGAAATGATATAATAAGTGATTATAGATATCAATAATAGTATGAACTCTAAATTGAAGACTTATTTCCTCATTTTTGCAATTGATGTACTTGAACAAATAAACAAATTTTAATTAGAGATTAAGAAATAACATAATAAGAATAATAGCGTGTGTTCTAATACACTGCTAATTTAAAATGACAAATAAATTCAAACATTAAGGCCCATAAATTATGTTATACATTTATAACATTAACTTCAATGATAATTCAATGGCAAGAAAGGAGACGAATGAAGAAAATTAGAAAAATCACAAAGCACAGACCTCGAAGATAAACGCCGGCGCTTCCTCCGGCGAGATGATGAACACGGATGAGATGGGGTTGCTCCACGTGTCCCATCCGGGAAAGAAAGTAAATAATATGGACTTTTCTAATTTCTCCTCCAGCTCTAGTATTATTAGCCTCCATTAAAGCTCTCTTTCTAAGCTTCATCATCATATACCCAAAAACAAGAAAACAAAATGTCCCAAATAAATTCTAACTAATAGAATGAACGATCACTCACTTTATATAGAAAAAGAAAAACCCAAAACCCCAAAAAGAAGAGAGCAACCTCTTCTTTTCAGGCAAAAACCATGTAGGAAAAAAGAGAAATCTTGGTGTGTCGGCCGGCCTGCTTATTCTACAAAAAGCCGATAACATAAATTCTTAATTAATTACCATTTTGGGGTTTGGAAATCATTAAATCTATTACTAAAAATTTTATTTATGCAGCAGGCCTAGCTACCTTATTAAACAAAATTTTAAAAAAATATATGGAGACTACAAAAAATAAAAGGGGAAATGAAATCACTCACCTTGTGATTTGTCTCTCGTTCTTGTTTTTCTGATTCTTTAAGAAAGAAAAAAAAAAAAAAGTTCCACTCACTTGGCTTCTTCTTAATTGAGGTTTGTGTTTAGAGAGAACAAAAAATTTGAAGAGATAATTAATTAGCAGAAAATTTGGGTTTATTATTCTCTAATCTAATTTTACGGAATTTGAACAAATTTAAGACACACAATCACACTCACATATATATGGCTTGAAAATATGGGAAGTTGAATCTTTTGACCCAGAATTTTATTACTTTCCTAAACAGATTTTTTCTTCTTTTTCTCTCTAATCAACACTTGGAAATTGAAACTAAACTCTATGTTTTTTATGATTCCTTTTTACCACAGAATTAAAAGGTAGAAAGGAGGGGTTCAAAAATAGTTAAAAACCAAATCAAACTTGTTTATGTTAGATTGAAACCGATTCTTATACGGTTCAGTTCGGTTTAAGACGTTTAACCGATTCTAAAATCGGACTGAATCGCTTTATTTAATATATATATGACCTAACTTATGATAGAGTATAAATGTAACTTTCTATGAATTATTTTGATGGAATTCCAAACTTCAATGTTTAAAACTTCAATATTTTGTACTTTACAAATTAATTTAATATATGTTTATAACTTTATAAGACTTTTATCTATGTATAATGTTCATAAAGGATTTCGATTTTAATATTTATACATAAGTGGTTCGGTTTTAGTTTGGTTTGACACAGATTGAACTGAACGTAAAAATTTATTGTTTAATTACATATTTCGAATTTATTTTTTAAGTTTAATACTTTTCTTTTTTAATTTGGTGTAGGTGTAATTGTAGGGATATGGTTTGTGCAAAGTTAGGTGGACTAATATTAATGTAAATATTCAACAATAAATAGAAATAGGTTGGTAAAACTGAACCACAAAGAATTTTTAACATTGTTTGTGTTTTTAGCTTTCCTACCAAATTAATAATAAGTTTGATATTGACCTAATTACATTTTTTATTTAGTTAGTTATTTTCTTTTTTGTAGATGTTTGTATACGAGAAACTGTTTGTATGTTGGTCACATGTATAATAAGTTTTAGATTGGACTTAAAAAAAGAATTAAGTTTTTTAATATACTAATTAGTAAGGCCAGTCGTATTCTTTATTCTTGTTCGACTTTTAAATCGATCCTAAAAAGATTAAAATATGAGAATTGACTTAAAAGCTTTGAGGAGAAATAAATTATGTATTTGTCTTTTGAGTAAATCAAGAGTCTTACTCTCCTAAGCCCTATGAACTAATATATATAAAGGCCAAATCAGTAGGCTAACACATCATTTATTCCCTTCCTTACAAGATAATTCAACACTTCAGATTATTATTAAGTTATCAAGTACTAGAGGTATAATAAATTATGTAGTTTATTATATAAGAAGAATGTTAAACATTTTTTTTGTTATGTTTGACACTTGTCTCTCTAGAAATAAATAAATAAAATTCTTCCATTTAGTCAATGTATGTAGACAACCAGAAGAACAAAAATGATTTTCATCTACAACAATTGACAACAATAGTATATATTTTTTTAATCCTTTTGAAGAATTAATAGTTTTTAGGGGTTAAGTTTGATATAAAATATACAGAATTAGAAATAGTTTGAAAGTATAAAGTGAAGTTCAAACTTTGAAATTAAAAAGAAAATAGAGGTAATTATATAGTATAAAATGGAGTGAAAAGTTTCTTGAAATGGGAGAAAGGGAGGGTTAGTTCACCCAAAGCAATAAACAAAAATTGATTGGTTGATGCAAACTCCAATCAACATGGATGTGAAGTGTACTTATTCTGTTATTTGTCTTTAAAGAAATGAAAAATTGGCTCAAACTACAACCTTTTCCTTCTTTCATTTTTATTCCTTATGTTGAATAGGAATACCACTTTCTTTGTGAGAAAGCTGAAGAACAAGAAGGAAAACATTAAACATATGGTTTAGGTAACGTTTCTGTTGAATGATTTAAATATTAAGTTTGTTTATATCAATCTCCTTAAGTTGTTAGGTCAATTAGTAAATCTAATTATTATGGTATCAGAAGGGAAGGTTAGTTTAAAGAGATTTTGAGTTCTTTTTCATATTTCAAGTTTACAAATGAGAATAGGTATTGATATTGAATTTGTTTCACCCATCAATTTAAACTTTTGAGTTGTTGGATGATTTAATATTCTCATTTTGGTTTTTGTTTATTGATCATTTTCCTTTGACAACAATGTCTTTATCTTATGTTTTGTAGAATTTTAAATTAAGAGCAAGTTTTAAAAAACTATTTCTTAAAAGAATTAAATATTTAAAACTTTTATGTTAGATTCATTTTTTAAAATAATATTTATTTTCTATTTTTTTTAGTATCACTTGAAAGTGAAAGATTAAAAAACAACTAAATCATGGTGGAGGATAGGATCTAGTTTTAGAGGGTGGTCTTTAAACCACGCACCTGAATGATCAAAACAATAACGAATATAAAAGACTAATTCATGAGCGACAGAGTTACACTGATGACTAATTCACAAGAAATCGAAGAATGGAATCGGATAATGGAAATCTTTCAACATAGCAACAAAAGACCCAACCTTATATGCAATGCTATAATTCCCAACAAAAAGACATATAGATCTTGTAAAAGTAGAGGGTGGAGATCAAACTTTATGTATTGATTTTACCCTTTCATTTTAAAAAAAGAATACCAATATTATTGTCCATTGTTCATTTGTCCACCAAATGCTACAATTTTAACCATTGGATCCTCGTGGAAAAGCCCACTCATATGGGCCTCCTCATTGGGCTTCAAATCTCCAATGGGCTAATTATAGTCATGGACTGCAAGCACAACTAGGACTCGCCGTTATCATCATTCTTTGTAAAACGAAGCACACAGTAAAAAGAGTACAACATAATCATAAGTAGGGAAACATATAAAAAAAAAAATTGGACCTTTTGATTTAAGAAAGTTTTAAAAATTAGTTCTATAGCTCAAATTTACTTTATTTTCTCCTAACATGTATTTCATACAAAATTAATGAAACTTCAAAGAAAAATAAATTTGATTGTTTTAAAAACTACGACAAAACTTTAAGTTAATTTAAAGCTCAACTTAATGAAATTGATAGACCTTAAACTCTTACAAGTGTATCAATTTAAATTCTGAAATTTCTTCGATAAAAATTTAGGATTTAAATTGATATAATAATCTCTAATGTATAGAAACATAGGGACGTAATAAATAAATATTCTAAAAAAAAATAATATGATATAAAGAAGAGAAGTAGTAGTTGAAGAAAAGAGACAAAGACAGCTATAGAACTTGTTGAAACGTCAAATCTTGTGTTTCTAATCAAACATTATTTTGTACATTATCGTCCAACACACACACCCAATGCTTTTATCAATATCAACAAAAATCAATGCCACCTTCCTCCTTCTATTACAATACCTCTACTAGATCACCTAACCAACTCAAATTATAGTGATCTTAACAAATCATTTACTCATTAAATTTATAATTTAATCTATCTTTTACTTCTTTTTGTAGTAAAATGTTAGTTTTTAAAAATATTTATACCTGAATCACATGGGTACTTTTAAATTTCTTCAAACCTTTTGTTGAAGATTTAGGAAATAAGATTTAGAATCAATTTTTTATTTAAAATTTTGAATAACCAATAAATCCTTCTTGTTCATCCTAGTTAATAAGATTAAAGTATTAAAAGTTTCAAACAATTGATTATCCTCCCAAATATAACGACATTAAATACCATTTTTATTCACAAATTTGATTTTGTTTGATTCTTTAAATCCAAAATCCAACCAAACCAATAATTGTTTAGTTTTCTTCCATTAAAAGAAAACATGTCCAATTTCACACTAAAAAGTTTGAACAAACAAGTAGACCAATTTTGGTTCGATTTGGTTTGAATGATTTGGTTTTTTATTGGACTCTCACAATTACCTAATTTCTACTAACCAATATCCAAAAACCCTCTCTTTCTTGTTGTGTGTTATGTTAGTACTAGTAGAACACAACACCACAAGTCTCTAGGGTTTGTTGAACTTTACCATTTTGAGTGCAAGAAACATCAAAATCATACAATTCAACTCATTAACTTGTTTGGGGTATCATTAAGATCCCAAGAAAACACAATTAAACAAAAAAAATAGCCCATTATTTGTCAAACAAGCTACCATTTTTCTTTTCTTGTACTTCAAAGCTAATTCCTCTTATATATAAAACTCATCACTACTGAAATTTTGAAATCAAGTTCAAATCCGGCCTCTTCACCCTCCATAAGTTTCCAAAAGCACATTTCCCATAAAGCAGCTAGCGCCATGGCAACACTTAGAGCAACCATTCCAATTAAGCTTGGAGCTGTACTATTGTTTGTATTTTTGCTTCTTCAAGTCTCAAAGGCTACAATCTCATGCAGTGATGTGACAAAGGATTTGATGCCATGTGTGAGTTATCTTATGAGTGGTAGTGGGAAGCCACCAAGTGCTTGTTGTGATGGTGCAAAAGCACTTTCTTCAGCAGCCACAAGTAGTGCTGACAAGAAGGCTGCATGTGAATGCATTAAGTCAGCTGCTAGTAATGTGAATTACAATGTTAAATTGGCTCAAGATCTTCCTTCCAATTGTGGCATTAGTCTGCCTTTTAGCATCTCTTCTGGCATTGATTGTTCAAAGTAAGAATATTTAAACTCTAAAATTTGATTTAAAATCTTCGTTATTGTTTTGCACGATCACTAAGTCTATTATATATTCATGTTTCAAAGAGAATTTCATACTAACATAGTGTTGTGTCCAACATACTCTAATGCTTAAATCAAAATAAGTTGAAGTAGTGTCAAGTATACCTTATATTAGAGGCTTTTGTTGTGTTAGTGGGGAGCGTCTAATAACCTATTAGTTGGTTTAGGATTTCTTTGTTTCTTTTCTTTTTGTAGGGTGGAGTTGTCTCGACTTTGTTAGTTCCATTTTACGAAGCAATCTTTTATTTCCACTTTTGAGATCTATGTTCATGTGATTTGAGGCCCTTAAATTTCAACTCTCATAACCATTCTTCATCATTCCTCAATGAACAAAATTTAAACTTCAAACTATTCTTTAAATTAACTCTCATATATATATATGTAGTTTCTTCCTTAATGTTGACTCAAACAAACTAATGGTAGATTTAACTTAACTAATTATGGGGTTTTTTTTGTGTTTTTAATTTTCAGAATTAATTGATGATTAAGAGAGAGGATTTGATCAGAAGGGACCAGAAATGACAGAATTCTACCTATAAAGTTGGAGAAAAGTACTACATCCTTATTATCATATTATAATTATATTATCATATATAATGCAATAAAATAAAACTAGCTGGAATGGAATCTAATCCCATGGATTTTTAGATTCCTTTATATTGTTTTAATTTTATACCATGTGATGAAGAGTGTGCCTTTTGTTTTTGTTCTTATATATATTTACTTATTAAAAAAAATGCATTATATCCTCTTTCCTTATTAAACTTTTTCATTACTATTTTCTTGTGGATATGGAATAATTTAATTTATCTTAAAATATTAAAAAAAAAAAAAAAAAAAAAAACTCTTTCTTACATGCAATAAATTAAAATAATGAGCCATAAATACCAACATTCTACTATGTAAGTTGGAAAGAACTATATTTATAATACAATTTTGTAATAAAAAATGAAGTAAAAGGAGCTGGGAATGGAATCTAATTAATCTGATATGAATAATTTTTTTAGATTAGATTCTTTATGTTTCTTGATATCATGTGCTGAAGTAGTGTACTTTTGTTCGTCTTAAATTAATTATATATAAATACATAAAAAGATATTATCCTTTTTAATTCTCAGTTCAAAATTTTGAATTATTTTCTTGTTGAATATTATTATTATTTGAGTTGAAACTGAAACATTATCTGTCAGAAGTTCTAACATAACAATAGTAGTTTGATCACATGGATCCAACGGCCCACATGCTTCTCTCGAAAAAATAAGGTTGACTTTGACTCTTCTGACTCACTATATATATATATATATATATGCATTTATTTATTTTTTAATTTATAGAATTTGGGAATATGAGCAAATTAGAAAATTGATCTAAATAAAACTATTAAATAATATGTGTGGTAATATTCCCAACAACCTTTTTAGTATATTCTTAAGGCTTGAATAATTAATAATAGTAATTGATAATACATGTGAATAAAGTTTTTCTATCTCGAAGACTATCCAAATTTAATGAATTAAGAGTTTGAATCCATATTTGACGTAAAAATTATTTGCTATTTTATTTAAAGGAATTAAGATTTATTAATTTTATGCATAAAATTAAAATTACATAAGTACCAAATTTTTACATATAAATACATTATACATCTAAGTCTTTTAATCCTTACTCAGTGTTTTAAGTATAATTAGTTCAATATTATTTCAGAAGGTGAAAATTATTTTAATAACAGAAAATATTTACCAATGTCTAATTTTTTTTTTCTATTAGTGATATTTTATTTATGCCTATAAAAATTTGTTATATTTGTAAACAAGTTAACTACCTCTAAATTTTTGTTATATTTGTAAATAAGTTAAAACTTCTCATAATTATATAATTAATTTGCGCAAACAATTTTGAACTAAGTTACCATGAAATGATTTATTAATTTCAATTGATTAATTAACTACTGGCGTTCATTACAATTACACATTTGAATTTCTAATCTGGCAGTCGTTTGTTATTTGTTACAATCAAACTCACTAAGTTTAGTATTGAGATGAATAAGATTCTACGATGTAAGGGTATGAAATTAATCCAAAAGAAAAAAGGAAAGAAGACAGAATATGGAAAGAAGAAATAAGAAAAAATAAAGCACACTAGCTTATACACATTTTCCAAAGAGATAAAACAAATCATCAGCCTCTCTGTTTCTAAGCTTTAGAGAAAACAGACAAATTAAGAAGAAGAAGAAAAAAAAAAGCTTTAATCATCAGTTAAAACATCTAAAGAAAAAAAAACCCCACTAAAATATAATTAATAATAATGCACAAGAAATGCATTTATATATATATATTTATAACACTATATATATATATATATATATATATATAATTCTATTGAGGAAGAATCCAAATTAGGGGCAGTTAGGATTTCTGCCCGGACCGCCGTAGAAGAAATAATTGCCCCAGTCGTCGGACTTGCCGTTCTGAACATCGTAACAACTTGGTTGCTCCGTGAAAATTCCTATGTCCTCCGGCGCCCTTAGGCTGTTTGATTCTCCTACAATCTGCTTTATACAGTATTGTATTCATTAATCAACAATTCCTAATGCTAAAACTGCCATCAAAGCTTCACTATTTACAGATTATTTCAGTAGTACGTGGTTGAGCATAAACTATTCTAGCTTTAATAGAAAAAAGCACAACAAAGAAAACTATTTAGTAATCGTATTAATTGTATTAGATTTAGTAACTTTGTTGTAATCTTCTTTCTATTTGTTATAACCTCTCCGGATTTTCATGATAGTCCGTTGTAAAACCTTACGTGCACTCTACCATCAATCATAAATGGGAAAATTATTATAAATAACAGAAGAAAAAAAGAATTCAAATTTTGTTAATATTTAAAAACTCAAATAAAAGATTACTTTAGGAGCTAAACTTAGTTTTGCGTTTGTTTGTTAATTTAAATAGACCCGGAAAAATATAATAAACTTGAACATAGAAAATATAAGTGCAGATGGAGTAAGTTTAGGAACCTGAATGTTACGGAAGTAGCCGGATTTGCCGAAGCCCTCACCGGGGAAGTGGCCGCTCCCCATCTGGGTGGAAGTATGTTGGCCGTCGGATTCGGAGTTAACGACTTCGCCGCCCCATTCGATCATGGAGGCGCTGTCGGTGAGATAAGAAAATAAGAAGGCCGGCCAATACCCTAAAACGTACTTATTTCCGAATTGCATCCACCAGTTTCCTTCTTTAGGGTCCTACAAAATTACACTACCAGTTAAATTTAATAACCAATTTTTTTAACTATTCAGAACCTATTTAATGGATGAACGTTAAAAGTCGGACATATTTGTCAGAGATTCTCTGTTTTTCAAACCTTTAGAATAGGTGGCTACAAGCACTTGTAATTCTTTCCTTTTTCTTTCTCTCTTTTTTTTTTTTTTAATTTGAGGTGTTTTGATGAATATTCAAGTGGGTTGGTTAGTGGGGTTTTGAAGAAATTTTCGAGTGTGCGAGTGGGGTTTTTCTTTTTTCCCCTGTTTTTATGAATCCTCTAAGTCAAATTTTGAAGGAAAATCAAGTGAGTAAGTGGGTTTTCTTCTGTTTTGATTAAAACCCAGTTCAAACTTGGAAGAGAATTCATGTGGTTATGTGAGTAAATGAATTTGTTCACTGTTTTAAGAAAAATGTAGAGATCAGTAAGTGGGTTTCCTCCTAATTTGACTAAAACCCAGTTCAAATGGGTAAAAAACCCCAGCTCAATTTTGTAAGAAAACCTTTTTTTTTTTTTTTTTTTTTTATAATAGCCTTTTTATTTAGCTATAATGAAGAACCAATTCAAAATGTAAAGAGAAAATTACCTTCCAAATGAGCAAGCTAATGTCATATTGAGAACTTTTGTAGGAAGAAATAGGAAAAATGCTGGCACCCATTGCTATTTCATTATTGATTTGAACAAACCCAGAACACAGCAAATTATAGCAACCAGTTGCTTGATATGCATCACTCTGTTTGAAATTAAACACAAAACAAATTAAAATCAATAATGAAAAAAAAAAAAAAAAAAAAAAAGAAGAAGAAGAAGAAGAAAGCTCATAAAAATTTGAAATTAAAAAAATAATAATAACTCACAGTCCAATAAGTGAAAAGTCGAGTGTTATTATCTCCATACAAATCAGGGCTGACCTGCACATATAATCAAAATCTTTTCGTTCTCAGAAAAAAAAAAGGATAAGAAACTAGACAAACTATGAACATTTTTACAAACCTGCCAACCAGCTTCAATACTATTAAGATCTTCCCCAAAAGTTCCTCCAAGAATCCAGATCTGTGAGAGGCTAAATTCATTTGTTTGCTGAATTTTTGGTGACCAAACATTAATAGTTGCTTTAGCTCCATAGTATTGTCCTCCTTCAACATATATGATTGCATGCTAACAACTCCAAAAGCAAAGGCAAAACAAAATATTATTTTTAAACAAATATATTTGATAATTTTGGAAAAGAAGAAATTACTCTGTTTTTTAGAAGTGTACCTGATGTCCATTTTGTCCAGTAAGATCAATTTCAATGGAGTTTGGTTTCACAGTTGCATAAGGCTTCTTTTTTCCATAGCTTTTCACTGAATTTCCTCTTAAAATGTCTTCTTTTTTTGTTCTTCTAATGGGAATTGTCCCTTTTGGACATTTTCCTTTTAAGTGCCATAATTGAGTTATATCCTCTGATTTTGAACCTTTTAATGACACTTTATTGTCACTTAAAGTCCCTCCTTCTGGACGAAAATTTGGTCTCATCTGCAAAAAAAACCCCCAAAAAGAAAACATTATAACACAAAAATACCCAAAAAAAATTAAAGAAGTTAAAAGCAAAAAACAAAACCTGAATTGTATGGTTTTTGAGAAGAGGATGATCAAAAGCTGGTTGATGAGCCATATGAACACAATCAATAATATCCCCATCTGGACTCTGTTTTAAATTCAAATGTTAACAAAACAGAGGAAGAAAAGAAAAAACCAGCAAAAGAAATTGAATTGAATTGAAGAATTGAGAATTTTTAAGACCTTGATGGATTTCACAGCAGGTTTATTCAGTTTCTTCAAGTGGGAGTGAACTTCAAAGCGGCGGCGGCGGTGACGATGGCGGTGAGGCGTGGTTTTTCCTCCCACCGTGGGGAGAGATAAAGAAACCAGCATTAAGAGGAAGAGGAAGAGGAGCTTAAGAACACCCATTTTCGGTGAAATTTTGAGACGAAAAACTAAAAAGTAAGAGAACTTTATGGAATTGAAAAGAAAATTTTGAGAAATTGTGAAGAATGGGAGCAGCTAATTTCTCAATAAGTGTGTTTTAGAGCATGACTTAGCACAGAGAGAGAGAGAGAGAGAGAGAAGAGGAGAGAGATATTAATATTTTAAGAATTATGGCTGCCCAGAAATTTTCAAAATCACTTTACAAACTTTTACAATCATATAAATTTTTTAAAAAAATCATATTCGGAAGATATTACTATTATATTTTAGTTTTTCTAGTTTTGAATACCTAAGTTTAGGTTTGCTAATTTTAATCACCCTTAAACTTAGTCTTACTTTCTTTTTAATCTTTAATGAGTATTTGTAAAAAGAAAAAGTATCATTACTACATGACAAATTCTAATTGAATAAGTAAAGGGATGATATATAATGTGAGATGTTAGCTAGTTAGTACCATAATAAACATAAACTCAATGGGTATAGTAGTTAAATTATTAATGTGAAAGTTAACCAAAGTTATAAGTATGTAAGTGTGATAGATAGTTGATTATTAATTTTAGATGAAAATGAAAAGAATTGGTAGTTAAGGACAATTGTGGTATGGCATTATGTGCTATGTCTCTACCAATGATGTGTACAAGAGAAGAAGAGCAAAATTTGATTTAAATTAAATTAGTTTATTATTTAATATTTGCACCATGCCCTTGGCTGCTTTGGAATAGTCCATCACAAACTGCCGACGCCATTTTGTTTGTCCCCAAATACCCAAGTCAAGTAGGGGCATTATGGACCATCTTTACCTTTATATTTATAAATTTAAAGATAAATAAACGGTGGAAAAAGAGAGAGAGGGAGATGGCAATTTGGGAAGAATGTGGAGAGATGTAGAAAAGTTTAGTGGATTTTTTTAGCCCACTTTCTTCCCTCTACCAGAGTTATTGGAAATTTTTTAAATATTTTTGGGTGTTTGATTATGGAATTTATTCTATTTCATTTAAACACAATCAACTTTTAAACAGTGTGGAATTAATGGTATAGTGTTATTAGGTAATTACTTTTGAATTTAAGTTGTAGGTTCAAAATAATTGACAAGAATTTAGATGACTCTTTTTGCTACAATGTTAAAACTAAACATATATTATAATTTTATTGTTAAGAGTGTGAAAATAATGTGAATTCTCTTTTCCACTTTTGAGATTAGTTTTCTTGAAATTTTTGATATGGCTGTTTGTGTTTGTCATGTAATGTAATGTAGAAAATGAAATTATATATACGTATGGTGTGTTGTTGAGTTGCTATGTTGGGGTTGTAGCTGTGTTTGTTGGGCTTTTATTATATTCCTATTTCTTGGCTATATTTGTATTTTTCAATTTGTATTTACCTTTTTCATTTTCTATATTTTTTCTAAGTAAGTAAGTATTGCTTTTCAAAAGACTTTAAAACCCTAATGTGATTACAAAATAGTATAAACCTTCATCATGTGAAAACCTGTCACTTTTAATTTTTTTTTCTTGATATTAAAAAGTCTATTTTTAAGTCTACAAAACTTTTTTTAAAAGCAATTTAGCCCCTCAATTTTGTATTAATTGGGTTCATAAGCTATGGGTAACAATTTGGTTTCTTTCATGAAAAACTTTTATCATCAATTTTATTTAGTTTCAATCTATTATATATAATTTATACATATTTTACTATGGTTGGATTTGATGATAAAGTGAAAGGATATTTGTGGCTTTGGCCACAATGCATGGGATGATGCATGGGTGGTTTGCTAATAAGAGGAAAAATCCATCATGGGTGGACAAGACTTTGATAAAAGTTTAAATGGATTATGGGTTTAATTCATGAATATCTACCTACCTATGTAGGTTTTAATATCTTACGCAAGTTTTTTAACATAAAAAAAAGGTGAATAATCAAAAAGAAATGTTCTGTGACATTACATTAGTTGAAGTGTGTGTATAAGTTGGTTCAGAAACAATAAAAAAAAAAAAAGAGGATTAATAAGAAGGAAAAATATGAGGATGTGTGTTGTATTAGATATTGGTTTTCTTTTTCTTTTAACTTAGAAAGATAAGGGTTCATATTATGAATATTTATGGTTAAAAATACGAAATGATATGAAATTGAATAACTATCGTCGAGTTGATATAATAACTAAAACTTTGAGCAGAAAATGAAAGGAAGTGGTTTTGGGGGGTTTCCATGTTATGTATTCATGTTGCTCATTTAATGCTTTTTGTCTCTCAGCCTCCATGCTTTCAGACAAATGCATGCCCTAATGTGGACTCCCTCTCCCTTCAATATGCCTAAGTTTTAGCCCTAACCCTAACCCTAATTCTATTGATCTTTCACACTTTCCTTGCTTTTTATATTATTCTTTTCTAACAAAGTTAATTAAGTAGTTTACTTAAAATAATAATTTAAGATTTCCTTAGTAATTATTTATTTTTCAAAATTAGCCCTATTTTCACATCATCTTTTTAAATTAGGAGAGACTTCATTTTTTATTTCAATTTTCTAAATTTCAAAGACTACTTTTAAATTTTTTTAAATTTGGCTTATTTTTTAAAAATAATATTCATAAAAAAAAAGTAGATAACAAAACATACAATACAATTTAGGGGAGATAATATTCCTAGGCTTGATTTTCAAAATAAAAATAAAAAGAATAATTACCAAATAAAATCTTAATTTCGAAAATTTGATAATATTTTTTTATAATAAAGACAAATGTTCGTTATTACGCATTTTATCATAGTAGTTTAAATTATGAAGTTAAGGATGGTGGGAAAATATAGGCCTAAGAGAGAAAGCAAGAAATAATCACTTTTAACCCGCGTCATGCATGCAACTTATTTCCTCATTAAACTTTATCCATGAATTTTGAATATTAATTCAACTTTGATTATTCCTGTTTCATTAATTATTTAAGCCATAACACAATCAATATAGAGTACCCGTCTTTAATTAGTTTATACAATATTAAAAAAGCTATATATATATGACTAAGAAAGAAGAAAAAAAGACAAAGATGATACAAAGGACAATAGGTTAAAAGTTTTAGAGAATTGTATTTATTAAAAAAAGAAGAAGAAGAAGAAGATAAAACAGCATAATTAATTATTTAAAAGGAATAAAATTAGAAAAAGATTATGATATAACATGGCCAAATGTAGTTGGAAGATTGTGAAAGTGGGTAATGCTGTCCAAATCCAGCTTTTAAAGCCACTAATTGTTGTTAAGATTAGAAAATATATTTTAATTAATAATACAAAAGTGGGCATTTGATTGGAAGATAATATAAATTAAACTCACATTTTAAATATTCTCTCAAAAAGACCTCTTTTCCATTGGTTTATATATATATATATATGGTGTAAATAAAAACAAATCTTAATCACTCCACCTTCAATTTTAAATATATATAAAAACAAATGTCTTTTTCACATGAACAAGCTCATAAAAATTACTTCTTTCTTTTCTGATTCAAATTTTCATGACCAAGAGAATGGAAGGTTGTCTTAAGTTAATATCTCATTTCGTTTATCACTACTAGTGAAAAGGAATAGATTGATTTAACATAATCTTTTCGTTTAATAGACGTCGTCAATGATATATATATTAGAAGAAAAGAAAATAATATAATTATTGACCAAATATTATCAGTATTATCAATATGCATAGCGATAAATTTGTGAGATATATAACTTTAATAATCGAGGTCAATATCGATTTCATATATGATGACTTAAGTTGAATATTAATGACAAGGATTGATATCTCTCTCAAAATACTCGTTGGAATATATCCTAACATACCAAACTATTGAAGTCAAAGTTTAGTTTTTCTTTACCTAAAATTTGATTCAAGAGATTGGACTTTGAATTTATTTTTTCCCCTCAAATTCATGTGAGAGATCAACCATTGAAAATTGGCACTTTTCCACTCTCCCACTATATTTGTGGATCATTTGAAAGTCAAAGATCACTAAAAAAACTCAAAGAAATAAAAACAAAAGAATTAAATTGGAAAAGAAAAAGACAGTTATATTATTATTGCTAGTGGATTTGAGGGAGGAAAAAGTAATAAAAATGTGCTTAAGAATGTATTTTTCATTCCGAGTTTTCATCTAGTATCTTTTTAGTCTAAGAATGTTATGATTATATTCAATTCAAAAAAATTTAAAAGTAGTTTATTAGCATTATTACTTCAAATAATTATATAAAATTTTAATTAGTAAAATTGTTTCTTCACTCTAAATTTATCTTTTTAAATTTTAAATGTCATTCAATCAATAAATTAAGAAATGATTTTGAAATCTAAGTAAAAATAATTATACATATTGGAGACAAATATATATATATATATATATATACACTTTAAACACTTA
Organism: Cucumis hystrix; assembly: GCA_025688845.1. Lineage (NCBI taxonomy): Eukaryota > Viridiplantae > Streptophyta > Magnoliopsida > Cucurbitales > Cucurbitaceae > Cucumis > Cucumis hystrix. The sequence goes on from CM046883.1 coordinate 24,400,373, forward strand.
GAAAAGTAATTTTTTTTTCAAAAAGAAAAAGTCATTAAGGGGATAAGAAGTTTAAGGTGCATTTAGAGAGAATATTTTACATAATTTTAGGTATAATGTTGAGATATAATATCACAATTAATTAATAGATTTCACCCAAAAAAATATACTTTAGTGGATTACTTTATGTTGATGATTTGACATTTTATTTTTCTTGAAAAGAGGTATTTTTGAGTGATCTGATATCTCTAAAATCTTATCTTCCATATTTCAACAACTTTAGAGTAAAGTATTCAAGGATGTTCTACATTAAGTTTGTCATCAATTAATTATTATATATATTTTCTCTCTTTTATACTTTGAACTTCTTAATTAATAACATTGTTTTCAAAATATTTTTTATGAACCTTATTAAAATCTATATTCATAATTAAGTTAATTATTATTTTTATACCAATAAAAAACATATTCATTTACTATAAAAATATATATCTATATGAAAAGATTATGTCTCCTTAAGATGATGCATGTCTCTTTTGGTAACGTACGATGTGATTGACAATAAAAAAAAAAAATTCTAACACAACTTTCACTAATCTATAACTTACCCTCCCCAGTCATTCATATAAGAATTTGAGGATACTTTTGACTCATATGCTATGAGTTAAAATGTTTATATATTATGTTTGCATTACTAGTCTTTTATTATTTATTTTATTCTTCGTGATTTTGTTTTTTGTTTCGCTCAAAAGATCTCATATAGTGTTGAATATCATTATATTTTCTTATATACTATAGATCTTTCTTTTTACATAACCAATACAAGACTTTGGTTGCACTCTAACAAAAGTACTCGAACTCATAAAAAATATGGAAAAAGTATGTATTACATCATCATGGATTTTCATGGAAATTTTGAGAGGTAAAAAATGAAGTGAAATGATGAATAAAGGAAGGGGTTTGGGGACAATAATTGAGAGATTATGAGGTGAAGAGAAAAAGGGTTGGTTAAGTTTGGGGGAAGGAATAAACAGAGAAATGATCCGTGAAAAGATTCCTTTGGGTTTACCAAATTTTCCCATTTTCCAATATCCCAAATTCTAACCTCTAATCATTGACTCACACACACATCACCCCTAAACCAATACAATACAAAACAAAATAAAAACAACTTTTTTCTTTATTACACTATTTGAAACCTTTTTATTTCACCAACTTTTTATATTTTTTAAACCATCTGATTAATTTTTTAACTTCGATAAGTTCCTCTTTTATTTTTTAAAAATTAACTAATTAATAAGATTTTACGTCGGTTAGTTTAGAATTGTTATAATTTAAAAAAAAAAAAAACAAATAATTAGGTACAAAATTCTTTTTTCTCTTAAATGTTTTTTAGTTTTCTTTATGTTATGTGATGGGAGTAATTTGAAAAAATAAATGCAAAAAATCAAATCGAATTGATCTTTAATTAACAATTTCAAGTTTTTCAAAATAATTTTAAGAGATGTATTTGATGGTCATTTTTCAAGTCCGATAACTAAATTTATAGTTTAACCTGTTGTTTAATATTTGTAAAAAAATGATAGATACTAGTGAAAATTTTCCCTTTTTATATACATAATCTTTCACTTTAATTCAAAATTGTGATCTGGGAGAAAGCAACTAAAAGAGGAAACTTTAAATAAAATAATAGACATTTTTAAAATAATTGTATTGCAAAGAGAAAGAGAAAAAGAAAAAGAACTCTTTTTTAAAAAAGAACACACACACATATATATTGATTAATTTTGAAATAATAATATGTATAGAGAAATGATAAAGTGCCTTTTTCTTTCATTGTCCGTCATGAATTGCTGTGAATCACATGCCTCAATTGTAGAGTTGCTCTCTTAGGGGAAAAATCCAAACCAAGAAAAATGATAAAAACCTATAACAACCCTAACTTTGAATGTGAATCATATATATATAATCTCATAAACATAACATCAATTCAATATATCCATATATCTATATTCACATGTGCAGTTAAACTAATTGCTTTGATTATTATCAACCTTTTTATTTTTCTTTTTAATCTACGAGTGGAGATATAGTGTTTTGAACATTCGACTTTAAGAAAATGATCGATACATGTAAGTTATTGCTAAGCTATGCATACTTTAAACCTAATTTAATTGGTTAGAGAATAATGTACTAAGTTGCTAGCTTGACAACATTTCTTTTTGCAACCAAACCTTACTAGCCCAATCAATAGTGCCACTAGACAAACTTGCTTTTTTTTTTTCCTTTGTTTGCTATGCGTCTCCTAAATTATTGTGCTATAAAAAATAGTATTATTACAGTTCACTCAACAGGTAAATATTACTCTTCGATTAAACATATATGTCTTCAATCAAAAAGGTCAAGGTGAATGCATATTTACACACCACTTGTTAACAACATCATAGTCATCAATAATAATAATAATAATAATATTGGCCGGTATTGTATACTTCAATCAAATAGTCCAATCAACCACACCAACCGCAATTAGACCTTCCCATAATTAAACAATGAGCGTCTCTTTAAAAAAAAATATATATGTTAAAAATTATTACATCGAATTCTATTAATAATAGATACTGATAGACACTAACAAACTTCTAACAGTATCCATCAACAATAAATATAATATTTTGGTGTATTTTATAAATATTTTAGTTTAATTATTATATTTAAAAATTTCCGTAAATTAACTCAGCTCACTAAAAGTTATAATAAAAATTTGCTATTAACAACAAAAAGTTTATATGTATGAAATTCAATGGGAAAAAGAGAGAATTGTATATAAATATATAATGATGATTAAAAAAACAGTTGGTAACTATTAAAAGTGAAATGAAATGGATATAAATGTAAAGTTTTTCAGTTTTATATCTCAAAGAAAGAAAAATCCAAAAATTAAAAGTTGACGATAATGATAAGTGTCAAAATCAAAATGCATTAATTAGAATGGGAAAAAGAAAGAAAAGAAAATGTAAACTCAATCTCGTGATCATATTCATAGTCACAAGGCTACCATATAATATCATTTTTTATTATTATTCCAAGAAAAGGTTGGTACATTATTACATGTGTGTGTGTATATATATGATAAGTTGATAACACAACCAAAATTATTTCTACAAAATTTGTAATTATATGCATAAATAACATTCGTGATTGAGCCACAAAGGCAATTCTATAGATTATAATTGACTTTAGGCCCATACTATATTTATATTAATGTTCTATAATTGAAAAAATTATACCAAATTTAGTTCGCTTTGAATTTTGAAATTTGTCTATTTGATTCGAACATGAAATATTGAAAGTGTAAAATTAAGAGTAATGGCAATAGGTAGCACTTTTAAGTGCACATCAACATCTTAAAAAGTTGTAAATATAACAAAATAAAGTATATTATTGATAGACTCATAAGGCTCTAAATCTTGCTATATATGTTTTTTATTCATTGTGTTATATTTGTTAATATTTTAGATGTAATTGTTAGGGGCTTTTTTAAAAAAATTTACTATATAGAACAATTTCGAACCGCAATGAAAAATACCAAAAATGTCGCTGTGATTAATTGGCACCAGGTCGTAATATATTTGGTAAACAATCGTTTAGGTTTGACTATTTTTTGTTATACAATCATTTAGATTTCATCGTTTAGATGTGACAGATTTAGTATAAGATCGTTTAGATTTTATATTTAACTACCCAAATCTAAAAGACGATAATTTTAAAGATTCTTTATACACTATCGTTTAGAATGTTTTTTTTTTAGGAAAATTGCATCAGATGACAAAAACATTTAAAAAAAACCAACCTATTGCAAATATGACAAATATGACAAGTAATTAGTTCTATCATACAGCTATCAGACGTCTATAAAAGGGTTATCAACTTCCAAATTTGATACTTTTGCAGTTTTGAAAATGTAGTGAGATAGACTCTATTATCATAATTTTTTTTACTTTTTTTGCAAACGCTCCTTTTTGGTACACTATTTGTTTCACGATCTTTTATATTTGATACAATTTGAACAACCAAATAACCATTTTTTTTTATAAAAAAAATGACAGAAGAAGAGAAAAGGACAATAAAAAGGAAAAGAAAAATTACAGAGAAGATAGAAAGAAGAACAAACCTGAAATATTTTTAAAAAAGTAGTCAGTTTCACAGGCTTTTTAATTTTGTTACACACCCGTTTTGATGTTTGGTTATATTTATGAAAATTAGGTATTATAAATGCCATTAAAATTAAAATTTTGTATCTAATAGATAACTAAATTATTAAAACTTGAAAATTTCAGAATGACACAAAATTAAAAGATTATAATTTGGAAAAGTAATGATAAATAAATAAATACTTAATCCAACCCAATAGGAATCAAAAACTGTGAATCCAAGCAAATCTTCAACTCTCTCTTTTTTTTTTTTTTTTTTTTTCATTTTTATCAATATATAACACAACCTTTTTCTTTTGTCTCTTACAGAAAAGCTCACTCAAAATTTCTCCCATTTTTCTTTTCTGGGAATCAAAACAAGAAAAGTATACACACAAACCACTCGTATAATGTACAAAAAATAAAATAAACGAATAAAGAATTAACACGAGAACACTCGGTCTCTCCCACCCCAAAAAAAAACCAAGGATGGAAAATTTCAATTTGAGAAACAAATCAACAAAAATAAGTAATATATCTTTTCTTACTTCCCCATTTGTGGTAAACTTCCAATATCATCATTCAGTCAGTTGCTGCACTAGAAAATGGAAATCTGATCTTTGTCTTATAAGTGGTGGTGGGTCGACGTCAGACAGGTTAACCCCGCCGTCCTCGCCAAAGGACCGGCATATTTCTTCCATTGAAAATGGTATGCTGAAAATGGTTTTTGCACCAGTAGAATCAATGAGTAATATACTTAGACTACATATTTAAATAATCTCAATGGGTTTTAAAGATTCAGGATAACTTTGGATATATAGAATGTAAATTTGTACCTTGAATCCACATCAAGCAGGAAAGAGTTGTTTGGGATGTTTATGGAGTCTTCTGCCAATAGGACTCTCATTTTTCCAATTATCTGCAGAAGATGTTAAAGTTCAATAAGTTTGTGTTTTGAAATATAAACTTGTGGTTTATTATATGAGATACAATTATTGTTAAAGCACAGATGAGGATGCATAATCACTTACATCAGGAGATAATCCCTGAGTTCCATATTTGTCGTCCCAGAACATCGTTCCTATGCGATATATTTGTGGAATGCTTAGAATCTGATACAAAAATAAACAGCAGAGAAGTCAGCTTAACCATTATTGGTTCTTCCACCAAAGCCAGTTTTTGAGCTTTAAAGATTCAAGTTTGATGTCTTCATATTGTTTAGGCCACAGGAATTGGAAACTGGTTCAGTACAAAATAAATAAGAAAAAGAAGGAAAACTATATAAATATAGGGAGGAAGAATTAGGGGGTCAAAATGCCAAAAAGTTCTTTACAAATAAAATTAAAGTTCCAAATATTTGGAACTAAGAATAACAATGCACGTTCACTAGATTTGTCGTTGAGCAAAACTTCCAAATTAAAATTCAGATGCTTTTTTCAAGAATATGATGTCATTACCGGGCACAATTCATCTGTGATTTCATTCAAACTTTTCTGGGACTTCTGATGTAACACCTGCATAGATGGAACCAAGAGAAAGAGTTCAATCCAATCTTAGGGAGCCTGATTGGTTTAATTTTTAAGATTCTAATTAAGAGAAACTTACCAGAAATCCTACTGCTTGTCTTATGTGTTGAAGTTCATCCCAGGAAGAGCCAGCATGCTGTTGAAGTATTGGAAAAACATTATATATGTCTATTGTTTGAAGTGATTTTATTTTGAAGGGTCATGTGTTTAGCTCACCGTATCGGTAGCTTTGTTACACCATTGCTCCAACTCCTGCAGACCCAACTTTAAGTACTCTCCATTACTGAAGGAACAACACTCACGTCGTAGTAACAAGCTGCCAACCCAAAAAAAAAAGCCAATAAAAAAAATATATCTTTTCTCATACGGGTTTTTGGTAGTATAATCTGATCCACTTAAAATGGCAATATGTTCAAAGAAGCTATGTTGTTACTCACCTATTGAAAAGCTGGACATTTATGAATGAGAAAACTTGGAGGAAGATTTTTCTCATGATCATGGAGGGAACCTGAAAATTTGTAAAATTCAATTTTACATGGGAATAAACCTGCTCCTAAGAAGGTTACATGGTTTTCCGATTAATAGAAATAACTAATAAGTTAACTTACATGGTTTTCCAACATTATATCCAATGTCTGGTCTAGCTTATTAACAATGCTTTGCCAGTGAATACTTGATGCTTGCTGTTTTGCAACAATGTTTGAATGAATATTTTTAGATGACCCTCTTATTGATCTGGCCCTCACTGATCTTGGTGCCTGTCAGTGTTCGTTAAGAATATTGTCAAAGAGAGAAAAAGAAGTTGAAAGGCGTTTTTCTTTTTCTTTTCTATTTTTTTTCCTTTTTCAATAGCAAGATTTGGGTTTTCACCTGAATGCATAGATGCAAGAAAGGGCTAATTTCTTTCTTCAAATTATCACGTATCATCCCAAACAATTTTTCAATGCATGCAGCCAGATGTTGCTTAAAAAGCAGTGCTGGGTACTTGGCTTCAACTTTAGATTGATTGTTTGTCTTGCCCACCATTCCACTGTATCCACTGGACATTCCCATGCCCACTGACGATGATCGAAGACCCTGAAAACTTCTATATTTAGTTGAAAAATTCAAACAAATGAAATCTGTTCATACCAAAAATTTTCAAGTAGGAAGCATACATATGCCATACGACCAAATAAGGTTGCAGGAGAAGCTCGGTTGCGATTTGAAGCTACAGTACTTGTATTGGTTGCCTTGAGTGAACTTTGAAGAAGGTAGAGAAGGGTGGAAGAGGTTGAAAGCCAATAGGCAAGATCGCTGATATTTTCTTGACTCTGCAAAAGCAAAATATAAAATTCTATTTCATAAGATCAATAGGATTTATCAACCAAGTTCCGGAGCCAACCTTCCTAAAATAAGAATGCACAAGAGACTATGTCGATTTAGTTACACCAACCTCTATAGAAGATCTGATTGTGTGAATAATTCTGTCAAATATATTTGTCCTCTCTGCTTCAAAAGATCTCCATTGAAGAAGTGTCTTGTAGACAATACAAGCTGCAACCGGTCTGCCCTTGTCAAAACGTTTGTCTTCTGCTAAGCACTTGATCAGGACATCATGATTTTCCTATTCATGAAATAATTTTGATATGAGTTGATGAACAATTGGGACCCCTTCTTTGTTTGTACTTTTGTGATATTATATTCCCATACATGACCATAATATGAAACTAAAGCAATATACCTGTTGCTTTTCTGTAAGCGAGCCTTGTTTAGCTAGGATGGGAACAGTAGATTGTTCCTGATAGAAAAGGAAAAACATCACTCCTCATGTCAATGACAAAGGGATAAACGAGCATTTATTGACATCTCAAGTTCACTATGAAACTCACTCTTACCTTTGTTGATTTAATTGGAACAGTAGATGGTTCCTGATAATGAAGGACAAAGATCACTCATGTCAAAGACAAAGGGATAAACAAGGATTTATTGATTTCTCATTGGCTATTGAAGTTCGCTACAAAACTCATTCTTACCTTAGTTGATTTAATCTCTTCTTCAATTAGATGCCCATTATCTAAAGTCTGCATACATTAGAAGCTTGTAAGAATCGAAGGAATATTCTTCTCACAGAAAAATATGGAATCTAGAGATTTGTACCTTGCTTTCTGCAAGGGCTGCAGCGGGAACAGGTATATGTTCAACAGCCACTGTCCGATTGCGGAGGACTTCATTCTCTGCCTCTAGACTTCCAATCTTACTCTTGAGGCTGAAACAGTAGTATGCTTTTGTAATATCATCCAGGAAACTTATGGAAACTAATAGTACAGCAGATCGTTATTTCTTAAAAATATGATTTACATTGCATTTAACCATGTAACAATCTGCGTATTTCTTATCCTTTGTCCAAAAGATGAAATTGTCCTTCAAATAAAAAAGGAAATCCTAGCATGTGTGTGTGTGTGTGAGTGAGAGAGAGTCCCAAATCGTACAAATTGATATATTTGAAACCACCTTCGGATTTTTCCAAAGAAACAAGTTTCCAAATGGACATTCCGATCATCCAAGTTTTTTAGTTAAGCAAAAATGTAGAGAGAACTATATGTACACATGCAATGAATCCAGAAAAGGGGTTTGACTGAATAGTAAGCACTTACGTTTCCAGTTCTTCTGAGAGGGACTCGTTGTCTGCTGCAACCAAAGCCTGCTGGCGCAGAACCTGGTTCTCAGACTCAAGGCTAGATAAATTTGATTCCAATCTGGAAATAGTAAAGAAGATAAGACACTTTCAGATCATTATCAGCAGTTGTCAGATGTAATCATTTGTCAGTTAACTACCTCTCAATAGTCTCTCGAAGTTGCATTGATTTCAATTGTGCCTCTTCTGCCTCCTTGAGTCTAGCTTTACTTTCCCTTTCCACTTCAGCATACTTTTCTTCGAACTCCTCAATTTTCTTCTTTAGCTCTCCAACCACACCCTGAAAATTCAGTTTATTCATGATATCATATGCAACAAAAATAATGGTGTTTTCAAAAGGCTTGTTTGCTTCCTTCTCGTGTACCTCAAGTTCTTCATTATGATTTCTCAGTATTTCTAGCTTTGTCTCGTCTACCACAGGTACTTCCTTAATGACTGGTGGAGCTTGTTCTATGGCCAATTTTGCTGCTTCTCTCTCACGTATAATTGCAGCATTGGCTTCATCCAGCTGCCCTTGCATTTCTTCCATAGCATTTTGTAACTTTGCGACTTCTTGTCCCTTAGCTTCTTCAACATCCATCTACAAAGATAAACCACGAAAAAAATTTATTCGTAGAAAATATATGATAGCTGATTAAAGTGACATTAACCATGCGCTTCTTAAATTCCAGGCATCATCAATATCAAAAGGTATAAAAGATCTATACCCTCAAGTGCTTCTCAAACTCTAGGCGCCATGTTAGCTCCTCAACACGCTTCTCCAATTTGTCCTTGGCCTCCTTGAGTGCTCCTGTTTCTCTTGCAGCCTGGACATAAAAAAATTCTCGTCTTACCATCTAGTTACTTTGTCTTATAGGTAGGTAACGGCAGTTCATGACTTTGGATGCTTAATGCATAATTATAAAATTAAATGTGCGTATAAAAATACAAATAAAAACTCACCATCTTTAATTTTCTAAGCTCCTTCCTTGCAACTTTAGATCGCCAGAGGCATTGAAGGGCAAGAGTTGCCTTCTGCTGCTGTTTGTATGCTGAAATAGCTGATGCCCTTCGCCATTCAGTCTGTAAAATTAAATTAATTGAATTACCAATACTATAATCTAGATGTTTTTAATTACTTGGATGATGGATTCAAAAACTTGTAGTGTTCTTCCCCTTGAAAATTCCTTGTCCCTGACGTCAACATGATGTATTTTATCTTTCAATTAACAATAATTGTCAAGAATTATTACCTGAACAATGATAGCTGCCTTCGTTCTTCTTCGGTGCCTGTACTCATTTCTAGCTGCCATTGCACGCATACCAGTTTGAATAACTATAGCTGATGCAAGCAATCTTTTGTAAGATTTTCTATCTGCGTGAGCACGTGCATGCTTCTGTATACGGATTGAAGCTGCTTCTCTCCTCATTTGCTCATACAGCTTACGAGCAAGTTGCCCTGGTAATTAGCAAAGAACTCAATCAGCTTCAGTTACAAAACTATCTGTATACCTATCAGGTTTGAGATTTACATCAGAGCTGTCTAAAGAAGTACACACCCGCAGATATAAGCCAAAAGGTGATAACTAAATAAACTGATCAAATTTAGTCCATCCCATCCTATGTGATGAACTGACATGGTTTCTAAAGTCTGTTACTCCATGTGCTTATGGAATTATGTTTAATTGAAGAAAAGAGTACCTCTCCAAAGTTTCTGCAAATGAATTGTAGCTCTCCTCAGCGCAATGAACTCTTTTCTAGTTAGATAGGTTCGGATTTGCCGCTGGATGAGTCTGACAGCATTAGCCAAAATTTCAGTTCGTCGTGCATCCAACTCAGCCATTTGTCCAGCTCTGAGGAACACTTTTGTTTTTCCAATCTGGAGCACACCAAACGAAATGAGATCTCTTAAGATGAAATTGGGAGTAGGGTAATGTACTTGATAATGCCCTTTTTCTTGACACCCACGTCAATATTTTCAAGTTTTACCCACCTGGTAACCCTTCAAGCCCATTCTGTCACATATTGCAATGCATGCTGATTTTTCGTCAGACCTGCAAAAGTTAACACGGTCATTGAACTTAAACTAGAAAAGTTCCGTATACAGAATGAAAACCTCATATAACCAGTCTGCTTGAGTGCAAGTTTATCTATGCTGCAAATGGAGAAAACCAGCCCAAAACAAACGTGAAGTTAAGAATTTATTTTTCTGTACCCGTCCGAAATATCTGGAGCAAGCATTCCAAAACGATCAAGGAACTCATCAAATGTTCTTTTTGTTGGGTATCCTGCACAGCTTATTCTAATTGCCTCGAGCACTCCCTGTCAAAATTCATCAAAAAGAATGTTCTTGAGAAGAGCTAGTAGCAACACCTGCCAAAACATAAAAAGTTCAGTTTTTTAAATTTAGGTATTTGGAGAGTTTAACCTACCCCACACCTCAATTGGTTCAACACGTTGTAGTTCTCAAAGATACCGGGTTTCAAAACTGTGTTGGGTTTTACACATCTGATATAATGTGGTTCGGTAGTATTCAATGTTTCCATGAGAGCTTGTAGTTGTTGCTGTTGGGAAAAATGTAAGTCATTATCTAGAAACTATGTGAACTACACGAGTATGCCACAATTGAAGTAACTTTTACCTTGAACCGAGTACCAATAGAAGAAAACTTCGATTGCTTTGAAGTCTCCTCAGGAAGTGGAGGGAAAAGATTAGCAACAAAGAAACATTGCGAGGCATTTAGAAGAGCCTGATGTTCTGCAACTACATAGTCCTTGTTTTTATCTAGAAATTGATCTGCTTGGTACTTAACCTGTTCATTCAAGGCTTAACTAATAAGAACCTAACCACTTATCTTGTAAGCTCAATAAAACAGTACTCGTAATATTTAGCCTACATCTCCAGCATAATGGTTTATTGTGAAGTCTGTTCGAGCAAGTTTTGGCTTGCTGAACCGCTTATGTCCTTTGTACGTCTGATACATCTTTTGAGCAAATGTTTCATGTGTTGACTTCGGAAACATACTGCAGGACAGAAAAACAACTGAACAGGTGCCCTTTATGCACTCTAAAGTAAAAGTTAAAGTTCATTTCTTCTATGCTGCTTATCTTTCAAACAACTATGCTATCGTTGGAACTAATATTAATTACTAGTCCTCGTTCCTAATATCTATACTGCACTATAGTTTATCATTGTATGTTTTTATATGTTAATTTTAATAGATCAAGTTGAAATTAAAATACAGAGTTATTCACAAAGATTAAATTAAATATCTTATATAGTTGTATCTATCTAGATTCAAATAGTAAGTGTTTGTGACATTGCAAGAAGTAAGAACGCATACCAGGCTTCATCAAGCAGGGCGATTATACCTCCAGGTTTCTGTGAGATACAAAATGCTCTCATTACTCAAGGTACAGTGGGTGGCAGCATGCACAATATGTTACAAATGAGTGAGCCAAAAAAAGTCAGTACCTTCTCAATAAGATCAAGCACATCCTGATTATCCACAAACTCAACATAGCTCCAGTTTATTTCTTCTTTCGTATACTCCTCTTGCTCCATCTTGAAAACATGCTGCACGGAGAAGGCACATTTATTTTTGTGTAACTAAAAAGAAAAGGTTTAAACCACGTCTGGAGGCTTCAGCCATACCTGATTAAAATGTTGCTGCAACTTCTCATTGGTCAAGTTGATACAGAGCTGCTCAAAACTGCAAGACAAGGAATGTATTAGATATTGTAATCAAGATAATGATAGTAATCCGTGAGGGAATATCTTTCATAATTTTATTGACCTGTTGATCTTGAAGCTTTCAAAACCATAAATATCAAGAACACCAATTAAGCTGGCTGCATTAGGATCTTGGCCAATTGAACTATTAATTTTGTCCACAATCCTGTCATAGTTCATATTTGCAATATGTCAATTGTTTTATATGAGAAAGCTTTAGATGAATGAAACAGCATTTTGATCTCCAATCTTTTCAACTATTAATATATTCCATAGGTGAACCCCAGCCAGGAGGAAAAAAACACGTGAGAATTAGCAAGGAAAAAATTGAGTTTCAATACCAATCAAACAGTCTAGAGTACACAGTTTTTGCCAATGCATCACGACTCAAGGCTGCTGAATCTGGGTCCAAAGGCTTCGTAATGTTGCCATCTGGGGTCACTATGACACGCTGGCAGAGCGAATGTTCCAGTGACTTTACATCACACCTGAGAAGAATATTAAAACAGTGTAAAAAAGGGTGTGCTCAGAACATGAAATTCTAGTTTTATGTTATCCAAAGAGATTAGAGTTCTAACATGAGTAGCTCTGCTGCTGTTTGAAGATGGTAATTTGACTTCTCGTCTTTCACTTTGGAGGAGTCAACTTCCTTCCCTTTCATGAATTCAATGTTTCCAAGATGCAGTATAGCAGCTACAACACGAAATATAGCATCCTATGGAACAAACTTCTAATGAGCAAAAATTTGTGTTGAGGAAAATGTCAGCCATTTTAAGGCTATTTTGGGTAACACAAACACAAACCTGTTCATCCTGGTTGATTCCGACAACATCCATGGCATTTCTCGTCTCTAGGTACTCTCTTGAATCATCAACATTCGCCACTTCATAACAATTCGTTTGATTAAGATAATGAAATGTCCTTGGGTCTCCTACCTTGAATTTCTTCACATCCTGCATGGAAACATTAGTCAGACGCAGCTGCTGTAAGGATTAAACAGTATAACATGATTTAAAAAGGGATCGGATCTTACTTCTGGTGGTGCTGCACAGAGCATGTAAAAACAATGGTAGTTTCTCTCAGGGTCTGAGACTTGGCAAACACGTGACCGCTCGAGAAGGTATGTACGAATGGCAGCCCCAGAGATCTTCCAATTCTTATCAAATTGTATTTCTACAAATTTACCAAAACGACTGGTAGAATGGCCATGTTATATTAGATGTGAAAAGGAAAGAAAACCTCCGAAGCAACTAAACCAAAAATGGAGCATAAAAAAAATCACCTTGAATTGTTGTTTTTGACGGTTTTGGCATTTCCAAATGCTTCCAGAACAGGGTTGGACTGAAGAATTGATTCTCAAAAACATCACCCTCCATTCCGTACTTTAAAACCAAGTATAATAAATATTGCACTCATGTGTTACTCACCTCCAAAACCTGTTGTTCAACTGTTCTTCCTTCAGTATCTGACCTTCCTCCCATGAATGCAAGATATCTCATGAGCATCTTTGTTGTCTCAGTTTTACCAGCACCACTCTCTCCACTCACTAATATAGACTGGCTCCCTTGCTCGTTAATCATCGATCTAATTTTATGAAAAGAAAACTTCAACCCAAGCTCTTACAATACAGAACCAGAACTAAGTAATACAATTACATTATGCAAAGAATGTGATTAACTTTTAAATCTCAATCTGGCCCTGAAATTTCAAAATTATTATTTTAATCTCTCAAATTTAAAGAAATAACACTTCAGTTTCTAACCTTCAAAATGTCTAATTTTGTCCATGAAAATTCAAAAATTAACATAATGTGTTTGCTGCCCCGACTATACCTTGTGGATCATTGGCCGAAGTCATTTGTTCGTCTTGTATTCTTTCATTTTTAAAATGAAAATTCCATTCTTAACAAAAAGAATATTTTTTTTTCTACCTAATATTTAGTCACCCGATACACTCGGCTTGGCAACCAATTTGGTCGTGTATTAGCATATACAAACTAAAAACTAATAGACATTTTTTACAATTTATGGATCAAAATAAAGTAAATGTGAAAAAATTTAAATGTTAAAATCGAGAATTTTGGAGTTTAGATATTCAAATAACCCGACCTTGAAAATTCAAAAAAAAAAAAGGATTTAAACCAAAAATAAAAATAAAGGGAAAAAAACGTCCGTTTGTTCATTCTTATATTATACAGTTGTACCTATAACAAGCGTCTGCAACAGCGAAAAGATGCGGACTAAGCTCGCCAAAAGTAGCTCCTTTATACTGTTCCATCATGTGAATATCATACAAATGGGGCAGTCTCCGGAAAGGATTCACCGCAATTAGAATATTCCCAGTGTATGTCTGTCAAATTCATAACACTCAATAATGTTAATGAAAATTTGAAAGTAAAACCTACAATCCTCGTAATTATCTTCATTCCCACCATGATTCTGATTCTGTAATCTACACAGATAAACTACACAAAAGAGAATGCAATCAAATACTTACGTATATCTCATTGAGAGAAAATCGACAAGCTAGGTTATGCAGAACTCCTGGTTCATGAAGATACGCCAATTTCGTCATGTCGTCAACTCCCGCCGGCGGCGCCTCCGTATCTTTCGGATATATACTCGAAATTTCTGCAACAATCTGAAATCGAAGCCGATGCTAATCATCATATTCAATGCGAAATCTCTCACCATTGGTTCCAAAATCAATTCGTTCAATCAACCCTCATAGATGAATTTTTCTCAAAAAAAAAAAAAAAGGGTAGCTGAATCGAAGCGGAATGATTCGAAAATCATCAATTAATTTCGTCCCAAATCTCGCGGGAGATTGAATTTTTGAAATTTTATTTCTCATATCAACAAACTTGAAGTTGAAGAAGAAGAAGAAACAACAAACTGTCTTCAATAGAAGAAAACAGTAGTTTGGTGTGAAATGACAAAATTACCCCCATATGGTATTAATTTACTTAATATAACATTCCCATTTATTTATAAATCTGATGAATTTTTTCCTTGAGTTTTAATCAATACAAACCCAATATTAAATCTGAACTGATAAACAATTCATTCCATTCTTAAGTTTCATATTGAAACAACTTTTTTGTTTCTCTTCCCCATTCAATAACTTCACTTTACTCCAACTAATAACCCCAAAAGAAAAGGAAAAAAAAAGAAGCATATGATCAAATCGAAAAAAAGAACATGAGAAGTTCATCCTGTGGAGCTTCCCACGTTCTTGGAAATAAAGAAGAAGAAAAAAGCTTACAGTTTTTGCATTGGTAGTGAGTATAGTAGCATTTTTGCCCTTAATTTCTGTAACTTGACCTTCAATCCAAGCATCCTCGGGATCCTCAACCCAAACATGTGATCCGACGATGATATTCACCGGAGTCCCCTGTTCCAAACACAAAAATCAGAGTTTCCCAATTTTGATAAACATTTTTCTCCAAAGTTCAAACACTTTCTAAACAATGAATTTACAAATACCATGATTGACGATTTAAAGAGGTATAGATTTGATCATCAAACTCTTGAAACCAAAAAAACAGAGTTCTATGAAAGAGAAACAAGAACAGAGCAATTTTTATGAGAGAGAGAGAGAAGAAGAAGAAGAAGAAGAAGAATTGGGATTCCTTTTTTTTCTTTTTCTTTTTTTTTTTTGTAAAAAGAGATCTAAATGATGGTGTTTGATGGATTGAAGAACTTGAAAAGAATGAAGAAGAGAAAAGAAAAATAAAAGGAAATTTAATTAAAAAGCAAAGGGCAATGCTTTGTGTTGTAATTGTGAAATGTTAAAAGGAGTAGCCAGCCATTCAGCCATTCTTCCTTTCTCATTCTATTCCATGTCGACTTTTCTTCCATGGGGTCCTTTCCACGTAGGATGCTGACCTGGCTTTCTTTTTTTTTTTTTTCTAAAAAATAACTGCCTCTTAAAAAGATTTGTTTTTTACACGTGGAATTTTGTTTGCTTAAGCTGTACGAAGTTTGTGTTGCCTTCCTCACCTTGCTTGCTTTGTCATTTCTCTATTTCTCAAAATTTCAGCTCACTTCTACTTAATAATAGATGTATATGTGCTTTTGCATTATTGATTGTATTATAATTTTAATTATTAGATTTTTTAAAATATAAAATTAAAACAAATTTAGCTTCTCAGTTTAAAATAATTGAATAATTGAATTTGAGGTTGAAATTAATCATACTCTAATTTAAATAATTTTTATTTTAAATATTATAAAACGAGAAAATAACTAACATCACTCTAAATTACAAAGAAATCCTTATACAAAAGAACAAAAAAAAACAAAGAATATGAGTGAAGATCTCGTCATCAATGTTAATTTTTTGTTTTTCTGATTGCAAAGGTTAAAGAACTGAAATATAAATACATGTAAATTTGAGTTTAAGTGTTATTAATGCAATAATAGTATTTTGTTTGTTTTAAAAATAAGAGATAAAAGTAAAGATTTAAGAATGGTTTGAAATATGAGAGAGGAAAAAAGGGATTAATTTGATTCCAATGCAGAAAGCAATGAATCTCACAAACCTATGATTTGTGAACCAAAAGAACACCAATTATAACAATAATTAGAATGAGAAGGAATAAAAAGAAGGCACGTGTACAAATGTGGAAGCCCACAAAGAACACAGTGATTTGGGGTTAAGATGGAGCTTTTGCCCCTCCACAGTCCACAGTCCACCGCCACCCACCCACCAAACTGGTGATGCTGTGGGCGGTGGCCCGCCGTGGTGGGGTACGATGTCGTTTCATTGGCTAATTTGGCTTTTTTAACTTTGAATTGATAATTCTATTTCTCTCCAATTCTTAAGGGGGCGGTGGAAGGACGTAAGAAAGAGAGAATTAAAGATGTGAGAGAAAGTAAGGTTGGCCATGGATCACGACCACCGTTAGGGTATTTCTATACTTTCTTTTACAATGGGTGACAATTTCAATCTTCATTCTCACGTTTCTTAATATCTACAACATTATAAATATTCATTAATACATTCAAATATGCTATGACAGAATCTTGATTAGACACATCTAATTTATCTGTTACGTATATAAGAAAATAATTGTACTAACTAAATTTATGGTCGATTTTTCTCTGTGAAAGTCAGGATTTGAACCCAAGACTTTGGAGTTTTGAAGAGCGCTCAACATGGACAGATCTATTAAGGGTCATGGGAGGCACGTGTCGTCCTCACATTCCCGTTTTTTGTATTTTAATATTAATTTTGAAGTGTTAAATTACAATATATATTAAATAATGTATTATTTTTATTATATTCTACCTTTGGTATAGTGGCTATGCTCCTTTAAAACCTAAAAGTTTTGGTTTCAAATCTCATATTTTACAATTTTTTTTTATTTTTTTTTGTTAGTTATTGTACTTTAAAAATTTTAATAGTTTAGTTCTTACGGACAAAAAAAAACTTAAAAGATTATGTCAACTTGTATTTATTATTTTATGATATAGAATTTGTATTTTAATAAAAATATATTAAATATTTAATTAGTTTATCAATTATTTATAAAAAAAATATATAAAGATGTATTATACTTTAACACTAATTTCTAATAGAGAGACCTTACAAATTTTGAAGTACAATATTAAATTATTATGTATTAAAGTTTAATTATCACATTAATATAAAATAAAAAATATATTAGTTAAAACGTTCCAAACCAAAATTTAAGGAGTAAATGATTTTATATGCGACATAAAATCAGACCCCCAAAAAAAACTTATATGTATGAAGGAAAATTGACTTCAAGAAAAAAAAAAAATCAAAAGTCACATCAAATTGTTTCAATGTATATATAAAGTAACAAGAAATTCATAAAAAATTAAAAAAAAAAAAAGTCTAAAGAGATTTAATATAATAAATGAAAAAATAAATTTTATGTTGATCTCCAAATGAAATTATACAATTTGTGTTTAGGTGTATCGCTGAGTTCGTTCCGTGGCGGAAACCGGGCGGCGAATGAGCATACACATACACACACACATGGTGGTGGTGGGCGATGGGGGCCGGCAATGTAGGACCTTTGACACAACTACAAAGAACGCATCATCTCCACAAACTTTACAACCAAGACTTTACCTGTCATTTCTTCTTTTTTTTTTTTCCCCTTAATTTATTATTAAGAAAAAAATAATTGGGTTTATTAATTGGGTTGATTTTTTAAATTTTAAATGTGAATGTTTTACAATTAATAATCATCATTCATCATTGCGGTCTGCCTATTTAGACTCTATTATTATTTTTATGCTAATTTTGTAGGCCCATTCTCTCTTTCTTCTATCTTTTTTATTTCGCCTCCCTTCTTTTACTTTCCTTTTTTTTTTTCTCGTTGATTCTGTTATTTAATTGTCTTCCATTGAATAAATTATAAATTTCCCCTTATTTTATTATTACCATACAAAAATAATTCAATTTCTAGAATGGAGAATTTAATATTTAAATCTATAGTTTTCGTATTCAACCTCAACGATATATAGAAAAAATAATCTTAGATCACCGATGTACTTAAGAAGATAACTTTAATACAATATTTGATTTAATTAGCTAAGTGTTGCTTGATATCCACTAATCTTTAACTTTCTTTTTTGAGTAGTTAAACGTTAGTTACCAAACATATAGTGATATAAGTGAGGTTTGATATTTTAATTTAATTATAAAGTTGAAATAAATTAATTAAACAATATAAAATTATAAAGAAAGATAATGTGTGTAATTGAGTTGTAATAGATATACTTAAACCGAAAGTTAGGAGTGTACACAAACCTAACCACAATATTTAAATTTAAATGAGTATAAAGATGTTCCAATTCAACACAAAATAAATCTTAAACCTAACTAATATTTATAAAGCTAAAATAACTAAAATATTTAGGAAAACAATCTTGTTCTAAGTGAGCAAATTTAAGTTGGTTTAATTGATCTCATAACTTCTGTCAACAAAAATGCACACTTAATTAAAATATTGACAAGGAGAAAATAGAGCAAGTAAAAGAAAAGAAGAGTTGTCACCATGTATTACCTTTTCTGGACTAATGAGACGGCCCAAACTTTAAAGCCCACATGCGACGTCCTGCCCAAAGCTTTGATTGACCCACTGGGCCGAGATGATCAATGAAACAGGCCCAGCTTCCAATCATTTGCATAGGGGTATTGGTAGGGCAACGGTGTAAATGATCGTATTAGGCATTTTAATCAAAGGGATTGATTTCCAAACCTTTTTTCCCCTTTTCTTAATACCACTCTAGACTTCGTACTTTTGAGTTGGTTCCATTTTAGTTCACATATTTTTAAACTCGTCACCATAAAATTTTCAATTTTGCTTATCATAGTTAAACAATAACAATAATTTTCATGTAATAAAATATAATATTATAATATATTTTCAAAATTCACCATACAGATATTAATAGACAGTAAGAAGCACTAAATTTTTAAGATTTATGAAAAATACACCAACAGAATTGGTCATTTGAAAGACAATGAGTAAAATTGAATAATATAAGTAACTAAATTTCTTTTCCATGTTTTACAAATGGGTCAAATTTTAAATTAAAGTATATTTACAGTAAAAAACGAATGAAAATAAATAAATAAAAATTAAAAATTATCTATATTATTCTATGTAACAACTCATAAGACTTTCTCTGTGTCGTATTTTTGTTGTAAAATTTAGAAGCCTTTTAGTACAATATTTTTATATATCAACAAGTCGAAACGTGTTCAATTTATCGATAGAAAGTGTGAAGTAAGTAAGAAAGTATATTTTCGAACCTCACAAGTAATAGGTTTATGATTAAAGTTTAGCTATCAACTTAATATTTATTTTGATATAAATATTAGGATCAAATTAAAATTTTTGCAAATGTCAACTTCCCAAAAGTATGACAAACACGATTGTACAAAAGAAAAAAAAAATACAAAAGCAATTCAACAATCAATTGACCAATAGACACTAATATTAATAATTAATTAAAATACTTTATCTAATCACATATTAATTGTAATGAAAATCTGACTGCATCATTTCATAATATTTAAAAAAGAAAAACAAGTTCAATAAATGAGAAATGGAATACATATAGTGTACATATCAATTGGTAATTAGCTAAATTTGCTGTAATGAGTTTTCTTTAACATTTGTTTAATGTTGATAACCAATATTTTTATATGTTATGTCTTTGATTTTTTTATTCTTTTAAAAAATCGTTGGTCTTAAATTGGTCTTATTATAACCTACGAAAAAAATAATATTAATTTGTTGTAAAATATAACATAGCAAAAAATTGTAATACCTTCTATTGAATATAAAAAAAAAAAAAAAAAAAAAAAAAGTTATGAAGAACTATTAACGTAAAAAATAGTTACATGCAAAATGGTGTATTCTTTCGTGTCTTATTCCCGATAAATATATATTTGAAGAAACGATATAATATTCCTTTCTATGTTACATCTATTTGGATTAAGTTGTTACCTGAGGTCAAAGCAGTATTCTTTTGTGTAAGAGTTTGATTTGGATATATTTATGAAACATTGTAACCTAAGTTTGAGTTTTGAATATACAGAGACGACCATAACTTGTACTCAAATTATAATGATTAAGATTAAAGTATCATACTCAAGGAAGTGGTCATCCTTCAACGCGTACGTGTACCATATATAGATTAATCAATAATTTTTTCTTTAAATATTCATAATTAAATTTTGTTTTTTTTTTTCAAATAGTTGACTATTTACATATCATACAATGTAAAAAACTATTTCTGATTTTTTTTAAAACTCAAGTCGATAAAACCTTTTAAAACGTTTTTATGTTTTAAATAAAACAATAGCTAAAGTTCAGTTAATAGTAATTGATATATATTCGTCCACCCTACAATTTTTATATTAAGAGCAAATAAATAAATAATAAAATAAAGGGAAATTCTTGTGCACAGAAAAAAAATTATTTACAAAATTGTAAATAATTTTAATTTTTTGTCCTATTTTAAAATGTCTCTATTGAATTTTTAGATATCAACACTAAATAGATAAATTAATGACAAAAACATAAATAATTTAAATCAATAATATAAAAAAGAGAATATCCAATGACTCAATTCAATATAACGCAAATATGAATAAATATGAATTTCGAGGTTTGAAGTTCGATTCTACTCCTCTAATTTAACGAATTTTAAGTTAATTTTAATGATAAAATTTAAAAAATTAAATATTCTTAAAATTGACAGAAAAACTTAATAATTAACTCCAATTTGTCTTCATTTAAACTTAGAATTCTTCAAGAAAATGAAGGTTAATGATTGCTTTACAAGTAATTAGACTTTAAACCTAATGTACTTTTTTAAAATCAAAAGTATTGAATTAATATCCCTTTCATCAATATGTAATATTTTAGAGAGAAATCAGTACTTTGAATTAGTTTGAGGACTCTTTTTTTTTTTTTTAATTGAGGTTAATTTATAACTGAAAGTTTAAGAGTGTAATTATAACTATTATCATATCTCAAAGTTGATTTTGTAATTTACAAAAGAAAATAATAATAATAATGATGTTACTCAAATAAGAAAAAACATTACTAATGTCATAATTAAACTAGTTGAAATACTATATTTAAGTTACTGAAGTATTATAAAGTTAATTGGGATCCCATTTTGTTTGTTTTTTTTTTATTGAAAATTAAATAGACATTTTTAAATATAATAAAATAAACTAAAATATTTATAAACAAAAGCAAAATTTTGGATTCTATCAATGATAAAAACTGATAACTTTTTATCATTGTTTATTAATGACATGCATAGAAGCCTACCAGTATCAGTATTTATTATTGATAGAATATGAAATTTTGTTATGTATTATAAATATTCGGTTAAATTTGCTATTTTTTAAAATTTCTCAAAATTAAACTTATTTTCTTTCAATTTCTTTAAATAATTTACATATTTTTTTAATTACAAGAGTTGAAAGGTTAGTCGAATGCCGAAAACAAAACAAGTCTCTTAAGTGACCTATCAAACAATATTTATAGTATAGATTATTTCAAGCTTAAAGCTCTAACCTAAGATTCTTAGGTGTTTGACATTTTCCTTAAAAAAATTGTTTTCACACTTCCTCCCTTCTTTGCCAAGATATATAAAAGGTTAAATTAGAAATTTAGAAAATATTATTATTTTCTTTAAATAGAAAAATTAAAATAAACAAGTTATAAAGTCCTAGGTTATGGGAGTTGGAAATTTATTCACTCAATATCAAGCAAAATTGACTAATTCAAAGTATTGATTTCTCTCTAAAATATTACATATTGATGAAAGGGATATTAATTCTAAAAAATACTTTTGATTTTAAAAAAGTACATTAGGTTTAAAGTCTAATTACTTGTAAAGCAATCATTAACCTTCATTTTCTTGAAGAATTCTAAGTTTAAATGAAGACAAATTGGAGTTAATTATTTGTAAATATTTTAGTTTATTTTACTATATTTAAAAATGTCTATTTAATTTTCAATAAAAAAACAAAAAACAAAAAGGGATCCCAATTAACTTTATAATACTTCAGTAACTTAAATATAGTATTTCAACTAGTTTATTATTTTCTTTTGTAAATTACAAAATCAACTTTGAGATATGATAATAGTTATAATTACACTCTTAAACTTTCAGTTATAAATTAACCTCAATTAATAAAAAAAGAAAAAAAGAGTCCTCAAACTTGTATGATTCTTACATAGTTTACAATTCTTTATAGTTCAATTACTGAAAATGTTTAATTGTAATTACCACTATTTTTATAAATAATTTAACAAGAGACATTCATTAAGCCTAAAACAATTGAGACTAAAAATGTGCCAGCATTAAATTTATTGTAAATAATTTTAAAATGGATAAAAATAGCTGAAATGCATTTTTTAATTTAAGTTTGATAATTAAAAATAAAAACTTTAATAGAAATAATGGAAATAAAATCTAGGTACTTAAATATGATTAATTTCAAAGTGCCTTCAAATTATCTTCTTGTTGGAATTTATTCTATTGCTTAGTTGGAGGTTGGGGTGGATCAAATTAAAACTTATGGGATCAAATGAAGTAACATAATTACATATATAACTTAATATGCCAAATTGATATTCTCCCTATTTATCTATGTTATTATAAGTTTAGTTTTTTTTTTCCATTTTGAAGCATAGTTTAATTTATTTTCTTACTCATTTGATTTGGTGGGGGAGGGATCCAAATAGTTAAACATGTTTGATAACCATTAGATAAAATGTTTAGTTAATAAATGGGTAAACGGTTTTATTTGTCAAAGTTGTATGTTTTATATTCATCCCAAAACTCAAACTTGTCACATAAGATAAATTTTTAATTTTGTTACGTCACGGTTTTAATAACACTAAAATAGTTTTTTAAGTTAACGTAATATATATATATTAACACTGCAGTTTTATTGGCTAATTTGTTTGTGTATTGATGAAGTTAGTAATTTGTGTTTGCACAACTTTATGAAGTCCTATGTGACGAAATTAAAAAGTCTACAAATAAATTAGGGTTTATTATTGTAAAATAAAATATACAATTACAGGTAAGAATTGTGTTTCACAATCCTAATACATAATTTGCATTAATTAACAAACCAAACAGAAGACGATAATAATAATAAATAAATGAATAACTAAGATTAGGGATTTTAATTAATTGTAAGCGCCGGATGCCAATTTTGCCCTTATTTCTTTCCTGAGGATTTTGCCAGATGGTGCCTTTGGAATAGCGTTGACAAAAAATACACGCTTTAGCCTTTTGTAGAAAACCACTTGCTTTGCTATGAATTCTTTTACTTCTTCTTCTGTTGTTGCGCTTGCACTACTCTTCTCCTCCACCACAAACGCCACCGGTACTTCTCCCGCCTCCACGTCCGGCATACTAAAAACAACAATATGCAAAGAAAATCTCATTAAAAATTTAATCTCACAAATGCCATTTTGAACCAAATAGGATTTGAACTCACCCAATAACAGCAGCGTCACGTAGTTTTGGGTGAGTGATAAGAAGTGCTTCCAGTTCGGCGGGTGCCACTTGAAATGTCTTGAACTTGATAAGCTCCTTAAGCCGGTCTATAATGAAGAGCTCATTGTTGTCATCGATGAAGCCGATGTCGCCGGTGTGAAGCCATCCTTCTTTGTCAATAGTCCTCTTGGTTGACTCCAAATCATTCAAATATCCCTTCATGATTTGATCACCTCTAATACAAATCTCACCCGCGGAATTTTCAGGCAAGGAGGCCCCGGTTTCCGGGTCGACTATCTTCATCTCTGCATTTCTGACCACAGTTCCGCAAGCTTCGGATTTCACTTGAAATGGTTCTTTTGCAAAAGCCAAACTCATAGTTAGAACCGGACCAGCCTCAGTCATTCCGTACCCTTGTGCGAGAATCGCCGCTGGAAATTTTGCCTTCACGGTCTCTACCAACTCCTTCCCCAGTGGTGCTCCGCCGGATTTTAGAACCCTTACGGACGACACGTCGTATTTTTCAAACTCAGCTGACTTAGCAATGGCCAAGAAGATTGGCGGCACGATGGGCACGATCGAGATTTTGTATTTCCCAATCAATTGAAAAAGTGCAACGATGTCGAACTTTTGCATAATCATAATGGCAGCACCGGCGCGTAGCCCACACAGCAAAATCGAATTAAGTGAATAGATATGGAAAAGCGGCAGTACACAGAGGATTACATCATCGCCACGATAATATAGGTTCGGATTTTGGCCGTCGACTTGTTGAGCCACACTTGTGATAAACCCTTTATGAGTCAACATAACTCCCTTTGGCAAACCGGTAGTTCCAGAGGAGTACGGTAGCGCCACCACATCATCGGACGAAAAATCCACCCGCGGCATGAGAGATTCGTCAGCCCCACTCAAAACAGAGAAATGCAAACAACCCTCAACAGAAAAATCAACACATACGATTTTGACACCATTTTCACCCAAATCCTTAACCCGATCGTAGAAGCAAGCCATAGTTACGATTAATTTCGCATTGGCGGCTTTGGCCTGTTTGGCTATTTCCACCGCAGTGTAAAAAGGGTTGGCCGCCGTCATGATGGCGCCCCGGTAAGACGCGCCAAGGAAAGTGAAGACGAACTCCGGAGAATTGGGAAGTAAATTCATGACAACATCACCCTTCTTAATACCGAGGTTGTGTAGGCCAGCGGCGACTCGACGGGCTGTTAGCTGAACGTCATGGTAGGTGTAAACGTCCCCGGTGGTGCCGTTGATCAAACAGGGGCGTGAGGCAAATTTGGAGAGATTTTGGAAAACATAATCGTGAAGTGGGAGATGATTGGGAATGTGAATATCGGGAAGCTTTGAACGGAAAATGAATTCATTAGTTTGGTTTGATTCAAAGGCCATTGTTGAGGTTTGAAGAAAGACAGAGTAGAAACGGAGAGTAATTAAGAGAAAAAAGTAGAGATGGGTTTGGTTTGAAGATGGATGAAGAAGAGAGGAGATTTTAAAGAGATTAGAAAATAATAGAAAATTAGTGTTTGGTTGGTGAGAAATATAAATTAGAATTTCTTTTTATATGTATATAAACTTAAAATTATGTAAAATTATATTTGGTGGTGTGAGAAAATGGATATTGTTATGTTATGAGTTCTCACCAACTCCCAAAGTTTTAATTGAGAATGAAAAAATTAAAATGCATGGAGATTGAAGAAGTCCCCTTACATTCACCAAACTTTTAACTAAAAAATTAATTTCAACCAACCAACCAACCAACATGCTCTACCTATATTCATTTCTATTAGGGGTATTATATTAAGAAAAGGTAGTCTCAAAATATGAATGCTTCTCCTTACAACCCATGACTATAGTTTAAAAGTAAAAAAATTATCTTACCCCAGTTAAATCTCAAATGCTTTCAACGAACGATAAGTACTCATATAGAGAATATGTCATAATTTGGGTTGAAGAAACTTACGACCTAAACAATTAAGTTAAGTCTATATAATACTCAAACTAGAGTTCTTAGGATTCTTAGCAATGTGGTCGTTTTTTTACTTATCTTACTTGCTTCTTCCTAAGAATATTTTCAAGAACCCTAGTCAACATAGAAGTGTCCAAACATGTTTAACTTTAGAGAAAAATAGTTGAACCGTTTAAAAGAAATGTGTAGCTTTGCTGCTATCTTTTAAAAATACACATAAAATATAAAAAATATTCCAAGTAATTATTCAAACAATGTCTATTTACACAACATGAGCATTTTAAATATAGAAAAAAAATCAAAACTATTTACAAATATAATAAACCCTCTTAAATATTAAATTTTCTAGAGTCCATCTAAATTTTTCGTATAAAAGATTGATCTAAGTATTTTAAAAATGCATCTCTAACATGATTCACCAACAACCATATCATGAATTTGTTGAGATAGCGATATTTTTATTAATTTGAATTTTAAAAAATTGGAATAGAAAAATATGTTCATTACAATGAACGAAGTATAAAACTTCAATGGGTTGCCAAAATTTGGAATTTGTGGAGATAATTGTGACATTTTCATTAATTTCAAGGCTATGGTGGACTTTTTTTTTTCAATCTTTTTATGAAAAAATATTTCTTTTAATTTATGTGGAATGAAGAAAAAAGAATTATTATTTGAGATGATAATCTTGTTAGTTTTCACTAACCTATTGATACATTGCTAAGTCAATTTTATTATTATTTTTAAACAATATGAAAGGTTGTTGCTAATATTTTTTTCATTATCAAATATATTTTAATTAAAGAAAATTTTATAAATATAGTAATTAGATTCAAAATAATTAAGCTGATAAATTTTACTATATTTACAATTTTTTAAAATGTTGATATATACTTAATTATTATTTTTTGATATCTATTACAATACCTCTAATTAAATTATAACTTAATTCTTAAGATTCTATTTGATCATTATTATATATATAGCAAAAAAAAAAAAACTTAAATGAATAATAGAGAATTTGATGGATTTTGCTATATTTTATTATTTGTTTGTTTTATTTTTTACTTTTATTTTTTACTTTTTTCAAAGTACACAACAAAAATTCTAAAATAATAATATATGTAATAAATTTTATTTCCTTTAGAACTTTTTTTTATAATTTGATTAAAATATATTAAAAAAATATTTAAGCTTACAACTATTGACAATACAAAATTTATTTGTGGATCATCGTCTCCTTCACATGTTTTAGTTTTTTATATGAAAATTTAAAGACTTTTACTCTAAGAATCAAATTTAAAATGCTTAATAAAAAGTCAAAATGCATTGCCAACTTTTTAAAGTATAAAATAAAAAGTTTTTTAAATAGAGAAAAGGAAGTTGAAAAGATATTTTTTTCTCATAACTAAACATCTCACTACCAATAAAAATAAAAATGTTTACCATCAACGTAATATATACTATTTATAATTATAAAATAGAAAATAAACATGTATTGATTCCAATTTTTCAATTAAATATATTTTCCCATCAATCTTGTATCTCAAATTTTTTTGTTGAGTGTACTTTTTAATAAGTTTAAGTTAGGTTTAGATCAACATTAATAAAGTTGTAACTGTCAAACTATGATAAAATTCATCTACCTTAAAGTTATTAAATGTATAGGTTAAGGTTGAGAGACTATTATATCACATAAAATTTATTTTCTTTGGGTGGTCATTCACAAGGTCAACTTCTATCCGATCTAGGGCTAGCAAAATACTCAATAGGGTTGAGTCTTCGCATGTACCTATCCCGATCTGAACGGAGAATCTTCCGTTGATTGAGGACTAGAGGAGTATCCCCTCCCAACCGTAACAATAATAGCAATATAATAATAAGTATTTTGTAACTAATTAACTTTAGAGATACTTGTAAATATAACAATTAGAATTAAAATAATTAAGTATATAACAACATTTTTAAAAAATTACAAATATAGCAAACTCTATTAAAGTCTGCATCTATCACTTATAGACTATGGTGCAAATATTAATCTAACACTGATATAACATAAGAGTCTATCAACGATAAAAGTCTATCACTGATATATATATTACTATATACTTAACTATTATTCATAAACTTGCAACCAATTATAATCCCTCATAATTTTATGGGTATTTAACTCATATAGCCTAAATTGCTATATGATATTACCTGAATAACCTAGATTACTAATAAATTTCACAAAAGTCCTAAATGGGCCAGTATATTACACAAATGTAGGGCTCAAATTACTTTAATATTCATTTCTATTATTTAATTGATTTATAACAATTATCTAAATGAAAAAAATCGTTGGATATAGTTTTGGAGAGAAGTGGGGCCCAAATTAATTTAATACCAATTTCTATTGTTTAATTTATTTATAACAAATATTTGAATAAAAAAATTTATGGGATACAGTTTTGGAAAGAAGTGGAAAACCTTTCATGCTTTCCTTCTACGAAAATCGTCGTCTAATCCTTCCAACGTGGATTACGGTTTTTACTTCGAAATTTTAAAGAATTTGGAGATGAAGAAGAAGACATTCGACGACCGATAAATACAAAACTTCTCGAACATAATCTAGTTAGAAATTTCGAGGTTAGTATTGTATATATTCAACAAATATGAAACATTAGGTATATTAGATATATTTTATATATTCGATTAAATAGGCAATCAAATGAAAATGTAGTTTTGAATGTGATACATTTTAGGGTTTATTGAGATTTCGCCGGTGAAAAAGAAAACTTTCGATGGCCGGCAAATCCAAAACTTATCTGACAGAATCTGGCTAGAAATTTCGAGCTTGGTATTGTATATATTCAAACATATGAAACATTTGGTATATTAGGTATATTTTAGATACTATTTAAATATGCAAACAAACGAAAATCTAGTTTTGAATGTGATACATTCTAGAGTTTATTGAAAATTCAACGGTGAAGAATAATTACATTTTGGCTATAATATAAAAAATAATAGAACTATATGTCAGTATATAGTATTACTGTATAATATGGAGTATATATATACTAAAACACATAACAGAACTATTATAGATTGCAGATATATTAAAGTATAATGTAATCAAATACATTTATAAAGGAAAAATATGTATATATGATCATGTCGTTTACTACTGTTTTAGTAATATTTACGATATAAACATATAATTTAAACACAAATTTTGTAGGAATTATGTATAAGGTATTATTGTATATAATATGAGGTATATATACCAAATAACATATATAAATTCGGACTTCTTACTGTACATAATTATATACGTCATATTGTATATATAATGTGGTATATATGTGTAAGGGTTGCCGGTGACGGATGAAATTTTTCGGATTGTTCACGTGATGGAGATGAAAGATTGTTAATGGTTATAATTAATTAACATAAAATTAACTATTTCAGACACACTAAAACTAACGTAATTGTTAGTTTCGTTGAATAAACCATCGAAGTAGACTACAATACTGGTCATCCTAACACAAAAATATTACAAACTATATGTTATTAAATAATATAATTATAAATCAGATGTGGTATATATATAATAAAAGTAAATTAAAAAACTATTATAGTAGAAAATAAGATGTGGTATATATATAATAAATCAAATATACAACCTATTATATTTTGCAGGAATATTAAAAAACTAGTATAATTGTAAAATCACGTTAGAAAACGATTATACCTTACGAGTATATAGTTAATTTATAATAAATATAAATCGATATATATTGTCACTGTATATTATAGTTTACTACTGTTCTAATTATGTAGTATACAATATAATAATGAAAATTTACCAGAGCGAATTATTGGATGACATACTGTAAAATATGTGTATTATATATGTGTTATTGTAATTAATGGAATGTAGAATAATGACAATAATTGAAAAAGAATACTAACCGAAAGTATATTTTGTGGAGATGAAATAATTTTGGTAATGAAGATGAAATAATTTTCACGGTTATCATAAATTAATTTCCATAATTTTCCATATTATATTATATTTGGTATTATACTTCATTAAAAAAATATTCTCAAAATATTACGATAATAATAACACACATTTATATAAGGAATTAATGAATATCATAATAAATACAGAAATAATTTAAAAATTATTACGAATATAATATATAATTAATAATGATTATAAAGTTAGTATTGTCCAAAAATTATAAAAATTATACGAATTTGAAAACAATTTATACTTTATAGATTTAGGCATTTTATCTAAATCTTTCTAATTTTATAAATATTAATTAAAGTACCCTTTTCCCTCCAATTACTTCGAAGCCCAAACTAAACTACCCAAATCCAAGACTCCAAGCCCAATTACACAAAGCCTAATCTCTTTTCACCGCTTAATTAAGCCTAATTTAATAGGTCAAATTACAAAAGGGTTAATAACTCAAATGCCCCATATCTTTCATGAATAACCTAATATGTTATAATATTACATAAAAATCAGTCCATAATATTCTACTTAATTTCTAGTCTAAAAACCAACTGCCTTAACCATAATAATGTTGGTTATCTTTGATTAGATACCTAAAATTTGTAATCATCAAAATAGGATGATTTTAAAAAATTAATAGACGAAAAACATGTCTCCTTCAATCAAATCAGATTTGCTCTTTAAAAAAACTAATGTTTATTTTAAACTTAAATAATATTTTGATTCCTCACCTTTAATTATGTGTGAGAAAAAATAGGATAAAACGAACCTAAAAAACTTTAGAAAGAAATCAACAAAAACTAATAATTTAAGCTAAAGAGTGGACCATTGTCTAATCTTATAGATGAAAGAAGTTAGATATATTAAAACTCTATATCTACATGTTAGTGTTATTACTTATTAAGAACATGCAGATTATTAAATTTATGGTTTTAATACTTTATTAACTATTGATTTTGGTTGATATATTTCTTTACTTTTACTTGATTAATTTTGTTGAGATTATTAGTTACTTTTTCGATCTAGATCAGATATAGGATTAACTCCATTTTCTTTATTTAGGTTATGATTACTAAATCTAATTTATTGAGTAAAGTTGAAAGTAATAGTTTATCAATAATTTTTGGGCTAATTTTTTTCCCTGCCTAAATTCACTTCTCTCTAATCCTTGCTTTTGCATGTCAGTATTTTCTAAACCTTCTTACCATTTTAATTTTTTGCTTTTGTTTTTTTCTCTTTCAAATAATTAAATGATATATAAATAAATTTGCCAAAGGCTAATATAATTACATTTACATTTACCTTAAACTTTTAGGATGTAAATTCGTGATTTAAGATTTAGTAATTGAATGGTACTTAATATGTATTTAAATAATCTTGGATGTAATACATATCAAATATGAAATAGTAAATAATCTTAATACTATTGACAACAAAGGAAGAAATTGGTTGTCTAATTGTAAGCACCCGAAGCAAGTTTTGCTCTGAGTTCCTTTCTAAGGATTTTGCCTGACGGAGCCTTTGGAATAGCATTAACGAAAAACACACGTTTTAGTCTTTTGTAGAAAACAACTTGTTTTGCTATGAATTGCTTTACTTCTTCCTCTGTTATTGCACCGCCGTTCGCCTTCATCACAAACGCCACCGGCACTTCTCCCGCCTCCACATCCGGCATACTAAAAAACAATAAGAAAATTAAAATTTGATCAGAAATGAAACTCTCCACAAATATTTTTGTAGCTAAAACAGATAGCCAAGTTCATTTGAACTCACCCAATGACGGCAGCATCAGATAGTTTAGGATGTGTGATAAGAAGGGCCTCGAGCTCAGCAGGAGCCACTTGAAATGCCTTGAATTTTATTAGTTCCTTAAGCCGATCAACGATGAAGAGCTCGTTGTCGTCGTCGACAAAGCCAATGTCGCCGGTGTGAAGCCATCCTTCTTTATCAATAGTCCTCTTTGTTGACTCCAAATCATTCAAATATCCTTTCATGATTTGATCACCTCTAATACAAATTTCTCCGGAGGAATTCGCCGGCAATGAGGCCCCGGTTTCGGTGTCAACAATCTTCATCTCTGCATTGCGGACCACAGTTCCGCAGGCTCCGGCTTTTACTTGAAACGGTTCTTTTGCAAAAGCTAAGCTCATGGATAGAACTGGACCGGCCTCGGTCATTCCATACCCTTGTCCGAGAATCGCCGTTGGAAATTTCTCCCTCACGGCATCTTCCAACTCCTTCCCTAGTGGAGCTCCACCAGATTTTAGAACCCTCACGGACGACACGTCGTACTTTTCAAATTCTGGGGACTTAGCGATGGACAAAAAGATTGGAGGCACGATGGGCATGATCGAGATTCTATGTTTCTCAATCAATTGTAAAAGTGAAACGATGTCAAATTTTTGCATAATCATAATGGCAGCGCCGACTCGTAGTCCACACAGCAAAATCGAATTGAGTGAATAGATATGGAAAAACGGCAGCACACAGAGGATAACATCGTTTCTGTGATAATAGAGATTTGGATTTTGGCCATCCATTTGTTGCGCCACACTTGTGATTAACCCTTTATGTGTCAGCATAACTCCTTTCGGCAAACCGGTAGTGCCAGAGGAGTACGGTAATGCCACCACGTCATCAGAGGAAAAATCCACCGGCGGCGCAAGAGATTCATCAGCCCCACTCAAAACAGAGAAATGCAAACAACCCTCCACAGCAAAATCAACACACACGATTTTGACACCATTTTCACCCAAATCCTTAACGCGATCATAAAAACAAGCCATTGTCACGATTAATTTCGCATTAGCCGCTTTCACCTGTTTAGCTATTTCCACAGCCGTGTAAAAAGGATTGGCTGCTGTCATGATGGCGCCCCGGTAAGACGCGCCAAGGAAGGTGAAGACAAACTCCGGGGAATTGGGAAGTAAATTCATGACAACATCACCCTTCTTAATACCGAGGTTGTGTAGGCCAGCGGCGACTCGACGGGCTGTTAGCTGAACGTCATGGTAGGTGTAAACATCCCCGGTGGCGCCGTTGATCAAACAGGGGCGTGAGGCGAATTTGGAGAGATTTTGGAAAACATAGTCGTGGAGTGGAAGATGATTGGGAATGTGAATATCGGGAAGCTTTGAACGGAAAATGAATTCATTAGTTTCGTTTGATTCAAAGGCCATTGTTGTGAAGTTAAATTTTGAGCTTCAAGAAAGACAGAGTACAGACAGAGAGGAGAGAAAATGTAGAGATGGGTTTGGTTTGAATTTGAATAAAGAAGAGAAGGGATTTTATAGAGATTAGAAAATAATAGAAAATAAGTGTTTGGTTGGTGTGAAAGATAAATTGGATGTGGTGTGAGGTGTGAGAAAATGGGTATTCCATTTGGTTTGGTGGTCAGATGAGATGTGAGGTGTGAGAAAATGGGTATTCCTCTGAGTTCTCACCAACCCCCAAAGTGTTTGACTATGAAGGAGGGAAGGAGAAATTATGGACTATAACGACTCTCATTTCTTTCCTTCACCAACTTTTAAAGCAATAATTTCAACCTTTACCTTGTCCTCCACTTATCGAACCCACAATCCAATCTCTCACATCTATAATGTAAATTTATATCAATTATCATTCATCTAAGTCACCTTAGCTAAAAAGATGCTAATATCTTTTTCTCCCTAGCATCAATAACCACACATGTGATTGCAAAATATATTTTGGTTAACTCATATATTTAGTTCTTAAAACTCCGTTTGATAATTATTTTATTTTCTATCGTTGTTGGCCTCGATAATATTGGTGCATGACAAGAATAAGGAAGAGGAAGAAACAAAAAATTTGAAACAAAATAGTAAGGTTATTGTTATTGATATTGCTATCACCCAAACAAAATGGTAAAATCTGTATCTATAATCTTATCAAATATAATATCAATCATTATGGGTTGACCTAGTAGTAAAAAGTGAGACTAGAAATTAACATGAAAAGTTTTAAAATGTTCACACAAGAAGATCTCGAATAGTTTTTAAACATGGTTGAATTGAATACTCTCCTAAACAATCAAATTACATCTAATTTTGTTTGTGAAACCCACATTTTATTATGAAATAATAAATAACAATAAATATAATAGTTAATTACTTATTAAACAAAATTTCAAGTTAAATGGTTTATTTGATACCAACTTAAAAATTTAACACCAACCCTTCCGATTTATAACACAAGGTTGTTATTAAATGCATGGGTCAAGGTCAAGAGTGTACACCCAATAGATCTAATTTTGAAGTTTTGTCCTTACTATTTGATTTCTTTTTTAGATTAAAGAATGGCTATTAACAGTGGAAGAAATTGTAAACAAACAAAAAAGGAAAAAGAAGAAAAACAAGAAGATCGAGATTCTGAGTATCAAAACTAATTTGAGTAGGAAACAAAATTATAGTAGTAAAAGTTTTAAAAGAGAGATATGATTTTATTTAAACTATGTGATGTGATTAACAGAGGAGAGAATAAAGTAATTCGAATGGTGAAGAAAATAATTTAATTTAATAACGTAGGTGGAGCGGAATAGTCAAAGTTAGAAACATTGGGTCGTTCAAAGTTTTGATGCTTCGTATAGTGAATTTGCGCTCGTGCTTGTGGTTCGCCAATTGCCATCAGCCTTCCCACAATTTTATTTATATATTTTAATCCATGTTTTTTAAATTAACTTACTTATAGATATAAAATCAAAATATTTATAAGTTATAGCAAAATTTTGAATTCTAATAGAATCTGAAAATTTTATTATATGTTATAAATATTTCATCAAATTTGCTGCTTTTGAAAATTCTCTTTCAAAAAGTTATATTTTTTTAAAAAAATGAAAAGAAATTGTGTACACTCGTAATATTTATTATATTATTATTATTATTAAAAAAAAATTAAGACTTTATTATTTGTTTTAAGAAAAGTATAATTTATTTCAAAAGTTATGATTTTAATGTTGAATTTTTATAAATAGTTCAAAATGCATGTGCTGAATAGAAATTCTATAAAAAAAATGAGTGAAGTTCAAAGTTTTAGTGATCTAAAACAATCTAAGAAAAAAAATGAAGTTTATAAATTAGAAGAAATGGAATAGAAATAAAAATAGAAATTGTAAATTTTAACCCGATTCTTATGGTAAAGTTTAATTTGCAATTTAAATTTTAAATTAAATGAAAATATTTTCTTTTTGAGAATGCATATTTAAATTAGTTGAGTGTATATTTAAAAATATCTAAAAAAATAAAAAAGATTGAAGTAATTTTTTTTACTTCTCATTTGACGGCATGATTAATAACAAAATTTAAATTTGGTCAAAGAAATAAAGTTATAAAAACAATTTATTACACATTAATTAGAAAAATCTCCTAACTAAAAACTTTTTTGGGTATATTAATTTAGATGGTTGTGAGATAAAAAATTGTAAATAAAAACCTGCTAAATCACTTTAAAATATCTTTAAAATATAACATTGATTTGGAGTTTAAAATATCTTTAAAACACCTAAAAGGTGAATAACATTTTTTAGTTTTGAAGTTACGAGATATTTGTGAGATAGAGTGAGATAGAAAAAGAGTGGCTAAAACCTTCCTTAAAACATCCATGAAATCACCTAAAACAAATTTGAAACTGATTTGAAGTTGAGTATTTCAAGTTTTAAAATTACAAAAGACCTACAAAATAAAAAACATTAGCTACAAAATTCCATAAAACAAGCTTAAAATCACTATAGACATTTTCAACTTAATTGGCACAAAATAATGATATAATATATATTAAAAGTAAAAGATTAATTAAGAATATGAAAAAATGTATTTTTGATACACAACCCACAAGCTGACTCAAACTTTAGTTACGGGGGAAGCACACAACTATTCACACATCCCACCAACCAATTTGATGAACACTAAATTTTAAAATAATTATGAACAATATTATATATATAACATATTCAAATTAAATCACAATTATTGAGGCTTCACGTGAAATTTTATTGATACACAATCCATAAAGACCCTAAACTTTAGTTCTTACGAAATTGTTGTTGTCCAAAGTCGTCCAAATGGATTTCATTGTTGTTGTTACCCAAGTCACCGCCACTCCATCTAATGGATTGCTCCGCTTGTTGGTTGCGGGTTGTTCATCCTTGTGCAAATGGGAGTTACCTGCGAGAGTTCACCATAGTTAATATATATATATATATTGCTTATGTTTATTAATTCTTTTGGTTATTGGCATTTCAATAATATACACAAGACAACAAATTGATTTATGGAAATGAAATTAATAGATGGCAATGAGAGGATAGAAATTAGATTTAACTTGTTCTCTATTAATGAGAGGCGAATTTGTTGAGGGGTCAAGGACACGTGTCTTCTCACATTCTCGATTTTTATATTTTAATATTAATTTTGAAGTGTTAGATTACAATATGTATTAGTGGCTATGCTCTCCTTCAAATATCTAAGGTTTTTTTTTTTGTTATAATAAATTATGTTATTAAATTATGTTTTTCATACCGTGGCTCCTACCTATAATTTCTGGATTGCTATTAATATTATTTTTTTCTTCATTTTTTAATTATATTAGAAAATGATTAATTCATATCAAACAAATGCTAGAAAAAAAAACCTAACACATGTTTTCAACTAAAAGGTAAGCTTGATTGGATCTCCATTATAA
Source organism: Cucumis hystrix (assembly GCA_025688845.1). NCBI lineage: Eukaryota > Viridiplantae > Streptophyta > Magnoliopsida > Cucurbitales > Cucurbitaceae > Cucumis > Cucumis hystrix. Next base: position 24,437,180 of record CM046883.1, read on the forward strand.
ATATAATATATATAAAAAGAACAATCTGTAACTTTGCTTAAAGAGGGTGTCTTTTCATATATTTTCAATTTGTCTACATCTAGAATCAGTTTCCATTCTATATTCTTTGTAAAAATACAAATGCGGAAGAAATATAATAAATTTCCATGAGACCAAACGAGTATTTAGTCTAATTAAAAGAAATTGAGATCCGGTCGATATTAATGAAGGCTATAAAATTCAAACGAGTATTTTCAATCAAATAAGATGAAATTGTAATATGATAAAAAAAATGGTAAACCCAAAAAGAAGCGACCAAGGAGATTCCCACCACAAACCACATAAATAAAAACTAGGGTGAACCGGTTTGGTTTAACTCTTTGAAATACTTTCTTTTGAGATTTCTAATTCGATAATTTATTTATATTTTACTATTTAAAAAATAATAATTCTTAATTTAATTGTTGAGATAGTATCTAAGTTTGGTATATTATTGGGTCAATTTAGTATGTATGTCATTAATGTAAATATTAATCTTATAATACCTATTATAGAAGTGTGAGCTTGATGTATTTAATATGTAAATTTTTAAAGTTACAAGTGTGCCCATAATTTGGAATAAAAATTTAATTAAATTGTTTAAATTTGAGGTTTTGACTAGCAAGTAAGCTTTGTTTGATTATAGTATTGTTGAAAATAAATGGTGTTCTTGATATTTTTCGAACTTTAACAGACTTGAATAACTAATTATTCTTGTACCTGGTAATGATGGGGATAGTGACATAGATGTTGAGTTAGGCAAACAAAGAGAAAAGTATTAATTGATTGTTGTTTTTGGTGATTGGGGAAAATCGTATAACGAGTTCTATATTGGTTGAGTACGATTTGTACATTACAATTCTGGACTGAGTCGATTGGTATTTTCTTCCTTTTGATGTACCTAGTACAACTATTTTTGGAAGAGTTTTCTGGTCATTCGATCCTGTAATAGAATAGTACAAATATTGTAGGTCATTGATTTAGATTAATGGAACCCATTTGTATGGAAAGTTCAAGGGTAAAATGTTGACTATATTATCTATTATTGATGCAAATTGGTCATATGTTTTCTCTTGCTTTTGTTACTGTGGAAGGGGGAAAATGGCTCCAGTTGGTCATGGTTTCTTCTGGCACTGTGTGAATATGTTACTGATTGAGATGGTATTTGATTGATTTCTGATAAGCATAGGGGCATTCTTTATGCCATTAACAATAAAGAGGTAGATTGGAGTGAACATCTAGCTTACCGTTGATATTGTCTTCATCATGTTGCTAGTAACTTTAGTACAAAACACAAATTCAAGCAGCTGAAAGATTTTGTGTTTAAGGCAAGTAATCAACACCAAAGGCGCACGTTTGTAAAGTGCATGAAATACTTGAAAAAACGAACTAAGTCATGCATGATAATGAGTATCGATATGAGTATATGAATAATATTATATAATTATATATGAACATTAAAAATTATCGATAATAATATATGGAAAAAAACCATTCATTTTGTAGGTTCATGCTCGCTACTCAATTTCATGTATAGAATAGAATATCGTTTTGATTTTTATATTTTAATTTTATTTAATTTTAATTTTCAACTTTTTTTTCTTTTGTTATCTATATTCTAATTCTAGTAGTAACGATTTAAAAAAACTAAAGTCAATTTGAAAAACTAAAAAAGTAACTTTGAGAAAGTTATTTTTGTTTTTGGAATTGACCTTTGTATTTAAGAAAATAGACTTAATTTTTTGAAACAAAAAAATAAATAATATGTTACCACTAACCATATTCAACTTATATATAAAAAAAAGGACTAAATTACAAAATATGATCTGAATTTTACTTTTTATATATGTATAGAAAAAATATCTCTATTACCTACCACATTGCAAACTATACCTATCTATTACCTACCACGTTGCAAACTATACCTTCTATTACCTACCACATTGCAAACATACCTACACCATTGCACAAATTTTATGCATTTAAATTTTGTAATCTTTCAAACATATAATACATACAACTAAAAATAATATTTACAATTTTTGTAAGAACAATCTTATTTTAGCAAATTTAATAAAATATTTATGACATATAGCAAAATTTTAAATTCTATTAATAATAGATATTGATAGACATTAATATGCTTATATTTGATAGATAATGATAGAAAACTATCCGTTTATCTCATTCATAAAATCCAAAATTTTGCTATACTTTGTAAATATTTTACTATATTTGAAAATCTCCATATTCTTCATTTATAACAAATTTTTGTAATTTAATCTACAAATACTAAATAGAAAAATAATTTTAAATAATAAAATGGTTGAAAATATTTATAAGTATGATAAAATTAATTTTTCTTTCCACAGCTAATAAACCATGAAAGATTAGTATAGAGACATTTCTACCTCTATATTTAAAAATATTTTGAACCATTTTATTGTATTTAAAAACAGCTTTATAAATATATAATTTAAAAGGAATATATAAAAGTTAAATGGAAAACATGGTTCAGTCCAATAGAAAGTTTTGTGAAAAGATTCCCACTTATTTGTATTTTTTTTTTCTTAGAAAAATCCCCAATTATTTATCTCACCAACAAAGCACAAAATTGGTATCATTTTCTCTTCTCTGTAAAGTCCCTTCTTCTTTCTATCTTCTACTCTTTCTCTTCACTCTCTGTTTTTCTTCAAACCTCAACAATGGCCTTTCAATCAAACCAAACTCGTTCAAAGTTTCCCGACATTCACATTCCCAATCATCTCCCACTTCACCAATACGTTTTTCCAAAATTTGCCTCTCGCCCCTGTTTGATCAACGCATGACGTTCAGCTAGCCCGACGAGTCGCCGCTGGTCTACACAACATCGGTATTAAGAAGGGTGATGTTGTCATGAATTTACTTCCCAATTTCCCAGAGTTTGTCTTCATCTTCCTTGGCGCGTCTTACCGGGGCCCCATCATGACAGCAGCCAATCCTTTTTACACGGCTGTGGAAATTGATTATAGATATAGACAAATTGAAAGTATATGAAAATATACGTTCTTTAGATGAAGTATAAATTATTTTTACAAGAAAATATATAAAAAAAAAAATATATATATATATATATATATATATATATATATATATATATATTTTATCTTTCTAATAAAAATAAATATCTTAATTTTGATCATTTATTAACTTATGTTTATTTTAACCCTTACAAATATTATGGTTTGGGATTTCTTGCCCAAAATAAGTTTAAATAATTAGTTTTATAGTACAAATTTATTTATTTTTTAAAAATGACAAAAAAGAAAAAAGAAAAAAGTCCATGTACTTGTGATACTGATACACTCACACACAATACACTATTAATATGCACTTATACACTATTGATATCCACTTGATATCCTTCTGATAGGCACTTGATACACAATATATACACATACACATTTGATATACACTTCATATGCAAAATATTAGGATTTATGATAAAAAAATTTGAATTTTCGTTAAAGGTTTATAAACTACAAACACATACTATTATAACCTAAACCAAAATAATTTATAACCCAAATAAAAACTATTATAACTTAACTATAATAATGTAAAGATTATAATAACTCACTTATTGCCTCAAATGCTCTTAAAAAATTTGATAAATATAACTCATTTAGAAAAAGATCACATTGTTTTATTTACCCAAATGTTATTAGTTTTACAAATGATTTTAGTCGATAACTAAATCCTTGGTAGTTGGTATTAAATTTAATATTCTTGAATAATACATATCAAATGTAATGGAATACAAAATTAAATTTTTGTGGGGGAAAAAAAATGCTAAGTTTACAACGGTGATAATAGAGGAGCAATTTAGGGTTTTAATTGTAAGCACCGGAAGCTAATTTTGATCTAAGTTCTTTTCTAAGGATTTTGCCGGAAGGAGCTTTTGGAATAGCATTAACGAAAAACACACGTTTTAGTCTTTTGTAAAAAACAACTTGTTTTGTTATGAATTGCTTTACTTCTTCCTCGGTTATTGCACCGCCGTTCGCCTTCACCACAAACGCCACCGGCACTTCTCCCGCCTCCACATCCGGCATACTAAAAAACAATAAGAAAAATAAAATTGGATTAGAAATGAAACTCCCACAAATATTTTTTAGCGAAAACAAAGAGCGAAATTCATTTGAACTCACCCAATAACAGCAGCATCAGATAGTTTAGGATGTGTGATAAGAAGAGCCTCTAGTTCAGCAGGAGCCACTTGAAAGGCCTTGAATTTGATAAGCTCTTTAAGTCGGTCGACGATGAAGAGCTCGTCATCGTCGTCCACAAAGCCGATGTCACCGGTGTGAAGCCATCCTTCTTTGTCAATAGTCCTCTTCGTTGACTCCAAATCATTCAAATATCCTTTCATGATTTGATCACCTCTGATACAAATTTCTCCGGAGGAATTCGCCGGCAATGAGGCCCCGGTTTCGGTGTCAACAATCTTCATCTCTGCATTGCGGACCACTGTTCCACATGCTCCGGCTTTTACGTGAAATGGTTCTTTTGCAAAAGCCAAACTCATGGATAGAACTGGACCAGCCTCGGTCATTCCATACCCCTGTCCCAGAACCGCCGTTGGAAATTTCTCCCTCACGGCGTCTTCCAATTCCTTCCCCAATGGAGCTCCACCGGATTTGAGAACCCTCACGGACGACACGTCGTATTTCTCAAATTCCGGTGACTTAGCAATGGCCAAAAAGATCGGCGGCACAATTGGCATGATGGAAATTCTGTGTTTCTCAATCAATTGTAGGAGCGAAACAATGTCAAATTTCTGCATTATTAAAATCGCAGCGCCAACACGTAGCCCACACAACAAAATTGAATTGAGTGAATAGATGTGAAAAAACGGCAACACACAGAGGATGACATCATCGGCGTGATAATAGAGGTTCGGATTTTCGCCGTCCATTTGTTGAGCAACACTTGTGATTAACCCTTTATGCGTCAACATCACTCCTTTCGGCAAACCTGTAGTGCCGGAGGAGTACGGCAACGCCACCACGTCATTAGAGGAAAAATCCACCAACGGCGCAAGAGATTCATCAGCCCCACTCAAAACAGAGAAATGCAAACAACCCTCCACAGAAAAATCAACACACACAATTTGAACACCGTTTTCAGCCAAATCCTTAACCCGGTCGTAAAAACAAGCCATGGTCACAATCAATTTCGCATTGGCAGCTTTGGCCTGTTTAGCAATTTCCACAGCCGTGTAAAAAGGATTGGCTGCTGTCATAATGGCGCCCCGGTAAGACGCGCCAAGGAAGGTGAAGACAAACTCCGGGGAATTGGGAAGTAAATTCATGACAACATCACCCTTCTTAATACCGAGGTTGTGTAGGCCAGCGGCGACTCGTCGGGCTGTTAGCTGAACGTCATGGTAGGTGTAAACATCCCCGGTGGCGCCGTTGATCAAACAGGGGCGTGAGGCGAACTTGGAGAGATTTTGGAAAACATAATCGTGGAGTGGGAGATGATTGGGAATGTGAATATCGGGAAGCTTTGAACGGAAAATGAATTCATTAGTTTCGTTTGATTCAAAGGCCATTGTTGAGGTTTGAAGAAAAACAGAGTAGAAAGAGAGAGAGAGGAGAAAAAGTAGAGATGAGTTTGGTGTGAAGATGGAAGATGGCAGATAGATAGAAAGAAGAAGGGATTTTATAGAGAAGAGAAAGTGATACCAATTTTGTGTTCGGTTGGTGAGATAAGTATATGGGTTTTTTTTAAAAGAAGTAAATGGGAATTGTGGTCAGATGTGAGGTCTGAGAAAAAAAAAGGGCAAAGTGGTAATCTTTTCACCTACCCCCAAAGAGATTTTGACTAATAAGAGGAAGGATGGACTTTATTAGTGGCTGCACAAGTCCACTCCCTCTCATTTTATTCACCAAACTTTCTATTGGACTCGACCATATTTTCCATTTACTTTTGATCATTTTTCTAAAATTATCTTTTTATAAAGATGTTTTTAAATATATTTTTAAATATAGTAAAATATTCTATTAAGGATGGGAAGTAAAATTTTGTAAATAATTATTGTTGTTACGAAAATTATAAATGTTATTTTGAGTTGTTATGTATTGTATGTTTGAAAAATTACAACATTTATATGAATAAAGTGGAGTTTTGAAAGGTTGATGAGACACTCAAGTGTCAGCAAGTGCAACGTGGTAGGTAATAGAGATATATATTTTCATATATATATATATATATATATAAAAGTAAAATTTATATCAAATTTTGTAATTTAGTCCCTGTTTTATGTTGAATTAAAACTGAATAAAATAAAAATATACGAATCAAAACGATATTCGAACCTAAAAATAATTTTTTCTTCAGATAAACTTACTAAAATATGGGAGACCATAATGAAATTATTTTGAAATGACATGAGACCAGAAAACTTCCATAAATAATAGAGGAGAAGAACTTAATTATAAACCTTACGTTTAGCTCTTATTTTAAAAAAGATTAATACATTGATTTTATGTTTATTTGTTCCATTTTATTTTTTTAGTACAAGGTGTTTAAAATTGATTTTTGTTAGTTATTTATTTATGTTATGATTTATGATTCACAAACTACAGAAGATGGAGATAGTAAAATATTGTCATTAGTTTACTTCCAAACAAACACAGAAAAAAAAAATGCCAAATTAGGATATCTTTGTGTAATTCAAACCAAGTTTAAGAAGAATATTTTTAAAAAAAAATTATCATAAAAAATAGGGTACCTAAAAAAGATAAAACACCTATTGGAACTATGGTAAAAAAAAAGGATGATTTATGCACCTAAGGTATGGTATACGACTTTACTGACTTATTTTTTACAAATTTTTTCTCCTACCATATTTTTGATATTATTTTTTAAATAAAACTATTTAAAAAAATTCGTGTGATTCTATCTATTTTCTCCATCAAGGAATTTGGAGAGTTTGTGAACGTGGGTTAACAATAATAAGTTTTGTTTGTGTAAGGTCCAAGCATCTAAGTACCAACAAAAATACGACGACATAAAATATTAATAACTTTGAGATAGGTTTAATTATGATATATCCCACGCTTTGTCAGAAGAAAAATATGATAATAAGTTTCTTCTTTTCTTTCTTCCAATTCTTTTAATATTTTTTTTTTCAAAGTTTCGACCTCTCCCTCCCCTACATCATGTAGGAGTGTTGAAAGCATACATTATCATAATAAAAAACGAAAAAGAAAAAAGAGAAAACAATTGAAGACTTGATGACAACAATAAATATGATTCAATATAATTAGAAGCATATTATTGATAATATATAATTAATAAACAACTTCCCGACCAAATTACCAACAAAATGTCATAATATTTATGTATGAAAATGGATAATTAACGAATAATTTTGTTGTTTCGTTTGGGTCCTTAATTGTCGCATTTTATTAAACAAGATTCAATTTTTTTAAAAAGAAAAATAATAATAACAAACAATACAAATGATATCATACCGTTTTATAATCATAATCAAATTATATTTACAACATGTAAACCTAATAAAAAAATTTACGCAATTATGTTGTGATTGAGACTTATTACCTTCGATCCATCATTGAAATTTTGATTATAGATGAATAAATATAGTATTTGATCCTAACGTTTTATGAGATATTTAAAAAGTTAATTTAATGAAACAGGAGATAAAAAAAGAAATGGAAAGACTTGGGAAAACGATCTAATTAGACGGCTATTAAAGAAATGATTCGTTTTTTTTTTCCTTAAAACAAAAAATTCCGTGCAAAAATAGAAAAAGAAATGGGCATTAAGCCTCACGTTACGTTACTCGCTCCAACCAACTACCGCCGGAAATGTCAAGGAAGTTCCATAGCTACCCCAAACCAAACAAATTTCATCAACTTCTTTTTTTCTTTCTTTCTTTTCTTTTTTCTTTTTAAATTTGAATCTTATAATTTGTTTTTAAATTACCAATAAAGATAAACAATATTCTCGTTAATCTTAATTAAGGAAGCTTCATTTAATGACATTAACGAACAACAAAACTAAAAATCAACTTATATATATAATAAAAACTTGTTTTTTAATTATAAAAGTCGTACACACTAAAATATGCAATAATTTTTTTTCTAAAAAAATGGTTCTTGTGCTTGTTTGAAATAAATAAACACATATCTAATTTTACCAAACCATAACGAAATACAATGTTTGAGTTAATATTAATTTCATAACACTTTACATAAAATCAATGAAAGTGAATTTGATAGAAATGAAATTTGTAATAACAACATAATTTGGTTTGATAAAAGAATTGATTAATCACGTGTTTTTATTTTATTTTAATAACATGGTGTGTGGTGGTTTATTAGATGGATGGGTGGGTCATGGTCAACAAGAATCTATATGTTCATAAGAAACAGCTTAGTTCATATTGGCTCTTTTAAGTATGGTAGAAAATAAATTATTTTAATAATTTATGTTGAATATTAGTCCAACTTTGAAACGCTATCATTCAAACTTTTGGTGCTCCTCTACCATATTTTGTACTTGTGCTTCTCCAACTGCCAAGAGGGTTCGTTTTTACACTTTAACTTTTTCTTTGGTGTGGTGTACTTGGTTTAGATTCTATATTTAATTCATTCTATTTAAGTTACTTTAAATATTGACGTTATTATTGACGTGTGAATTTCTTTATGTCTATTGATGTGGTTATTCTTATCTAAACGAGTTCATGTTATACTAGTGCATACTGTCGTGTTATGCACATATATAGATGTGATCTAAGTTAAGTATTTGATAAGTGTAAATTAAACGTTCGCTAATTTTCTTATGTTCAGATGAGGATATTAAAGGGTGAATATATGTCGAGGTAGTTAATTAGATGAAGAAGAATGGTTAGTTTGACCTAATGATTACTTTTTCATGAACGAGGTTTTGATCAGTACGCTATGTTTTGCTTGTTGTTTGAGGATTCCTTACTCTCATGCTAGCATGTGAACTTTTGAGAGTCTTTTCGTAACAATATTTTTACAGAACAATAATTCTATATTATCGTTTATTTGTAAGAATCTCATTAGATGTAGTTTTTCTCAAAGAAAAAAAAGAAGTAGACAAACAAAATAAATAAAATAAAATAATATGAAAATATTTGTTTTTTTTTTTGTTAGTATCGTGTGGATGTGAACATTGTCATAATTTTATAGAAATTTCAATGGAAGTATATCAATAAAATATTGAAACCAATGAATATATTTTTAGGCGTACGAAAAATAAGAGAAAATACATTTCTCTCCCCATCCAAATATTTGTTCAATACTTTCTTTCTTTGTTTAAAAAATCCAATCATCATTCAAAATAATAAATTGTTACACCCATTTCCTCAACCACTTCATTTTTCTTTTTCTTTATTTAAAAAACCGTGCTTGCTTTTGTTTTTTAATATTTTTTCTTAACAATAATTTAACTTTTTATCTTTTCTCTAGTCACCTTTAATTTTTAGTGACTAAAAAGTAAATAATAAATAATGTTATAAACTCAAAACAAATTTCAATTGATCTTACAGAAAACATGTTTTAGAAGATTAGAGTCACTTTGATTAATTTTTTTTTAAAAATAAACTAATTTTTAGTAGTTGTTAAATATTTATAATTAATAGTAATTTTAGAAATTAGAAAAAAAAAATTTACAAAAATTTACAAAAGTTAAATTTTTATTGTTTAAGAACCAACCGCTAGATCGCTTTCTCTTCTTTCATTCCGTTATAGTATTCTTGTGTTACATTCATTGAATCTAAGAATTATTTCCTCTGTTTTCCTTGCTTTCTTCTACCACTTCATGGAATATGCTGTTTCTCCTTCCCCATCAATGGAGGCATCCCTTTCTCTTTTTGCCTCTTTTTTCTATCTCTTACTCATCAATCCACATCACGAACGGGTAGGGTTTTTACGCCACTAAGCCACTCTTTTGGAGAGGAGAGGATTGGTGTGCCCATTGAGTCGATAGCCTCTTTTTAATAGACTTTTACAAAATTTTAATTTCTTTTTAAAATGTTACAATACATGCTAGAATTTTTAATCTAATTGTTGTATTTGTAATTTTCTTTTAATGGAAAATTGTTATAGTTGATTTTTTAAATCAAATACTTGAAAAGTTAAACAAAACACTCCGTTATTAATGTTCTTAATTTTTAAATAATAAAAACCAACCAATTATTAAACAAAATCTAAATTTACACATATAACCTTTTGATTATCTGTCATTTTAAAATATCGGTCGATCAAAAACTGAAGTATAAGTATTCAATAGATCGTATCAGAAAACAATATTCAAAATAATAGATCGTATGAGAAAACAATATTCAAAATGATGGTAGTTGAATGCAAATAGTAATAATAAAATTAAAAGAGGTCTGAACTATACGACCCCAATTTTCAAGTCTCTTGAGATTTGTTAACAAAGTCTGTCAACTGCTCATAATATATTCAATAATTTTGACTAAGTGAAAAAGGTAGAGAAAAAGAAAAACCTTATAAATTAATAAATATTCCAAAAATTAATTTTGAGGTAGGTAGGCATATGAAGAGAGGTAATAAATCTCATTGATGTTTTAAAAATTAAGTCAAGTTTTGAAAAATACATAACAAATTTTCATTTTTGAAATTTTACTAAGAAACAATTGTTGTAATATTTAATAAGAGTTAAAAGAAAATATGCTTAGTTAAAAAGAAACATAATCATGAAAAAAAAATGATTACCAAACTAGACTTAATATATCCAATTAAATTTCATTAATAATAGATATGGTCGTTGGAGTACAACTAAAGAACTATGTTGAGAGTTCCACTATCTCCTGATGAGTACATGTTGTTGGAAGTGTGATTCCAAACATATTGTATTGAAACTATCTCTCGACGAGAAGGGCGTTTATATGCATAATTGCTAATGCTTACTGATACATCATTAAGAGTACCAAACTCCTAACAACATATAATACACTTTGAAAGTTGTTATTAATTAACTCTCGATGATTAACATTACCCATCGGGAAGGGGTTTTCCTTTACTAATATTCTCTCGACAACCTTTCCTTTGTTGAGAGTTAAAACTTTTGACGCGTTTTAGACTATTTTCCAATGAATATATTTGTCCTTAACGTTCATTTTATGAATTGGACATAATATTGAACTAGTGACAAAATGACATAATATATTTAATTTTAGGGTTTTTAAGAATCATAAGAAGAAAAAAAAACAAATTATTTACACTTCCTAATAAAAGATCCCTACACTTGATTCTGTCATATAGATTGTAAATGTAGGATTGAATATCTCAATATAACATAAATGTCATGCCAATTAATTGATAATATATTATAAAAATTGACATTTTCAAATATAGCAAATTAACTCAAACTATTTACAAATAATTACAAAACTTGCTAATTCATCGAAACCAACTACAACTAAGGTAAAATACCAAAAAATATACGCACAACCCAAGCACAAACACAATTATTTTGACCCAAACCCACACATCCTATTAGTCGACAACTAATTGTTTTCGATTTCTTCATCTTCTTTCTCTGACGGATCTTCTTCCCTAACCCACATTATTACACGAATATTCTTCTCCTCCTTCAAATCTTCCTCCTATTCTTCTTCAAGTCTCCTTTTTCTTCTTCTCATTCTTCAATTATATTACTCTCTATCAGTTATGTACAATAATAAACTCGTCGATCTTAAAAAAATGTAAGAGACACTACCATTTATAATATATTTATATATTTCTTTAGCTAGTTAAAAAACATTAGTTAGAATGGTAATGATAGACAATTGAGGGCCAAGTGCAAACTAGGGGAGTTGGTGGTAGTTTTGTTGCTAGCTCCAAAATACTAATTAGAATGAAAATCAATGACTATCCAAGACTTGTATATGAGATGGGTAATTTGGGTATTTTCATAAAAAGAAAATTTTAAGTTCCCTTGTGTGGATAAAATAGTTAGATAATAGTCAAAAATAAAACATTTTACAAAATATTTACACCTCGTAGAAAAATCAAATATAATAAAAATTTTCGGTGAATGATTTTTAAAAAAATAGTTTATCAATTTTTGAAAAAACCCGTAAATAGTTTGATATTTTTACTGTGTTAGAATTTTCCTAAAAAGAAAAAGAAAAAGAAAACAATGAGAATTGCCTAAGAACCTCCCAGTCTTATGTGATAATCGGCCCATTCAGTATTGGGCTCTATGGGCCCAATTGTACCAACGACCCAAAACGTCGAATAGCACGAGCCACGGAGTCAGGTACAAAAGCATGAGATAATTTTGGAATTTAATAAAGTAATAGGGGTTCCTTCGTAATAAAACTAAAGTAGGAGGGCCCATCTTAAAATTTCCGTCTCCATAATTTCAGTTTCCCTCCTCGGCTCCTTTTTCACTCTACAGTCTGATCTTTCTCGTCTGAAGGTATTGTTCCATAGCCATACACTGGACTCTGGAGGATTCAATCCATCCCTTCTTCACTTCACATTCACTCTTAAACTCTTCCTAGCTTCTAATTGCATTTCAATTTTTCTTGATATTTTATGTGAATTTCATGTTTTCATTTCTCATAATTACTGTCTTTTTCCGTTTCTACAAATTTCAATCTCCAAACAGCAGCCGTCCACTAAAAGCTATGAAGCTCGATAAATTATGCTGAGGATTTTCAAGATATCAAATGCAATGGAGAAGTGGAGATTAGGTAATGCTGAAATTTCATGAATGAGAGAACTCGTTATGCCGATTGAGCGTGGAAGTTGTCTTGGCAGGTACGCTAAACATTCCAAATCCAGATGTAGTTTATTTTATAATTCCTGATCATTAGACTTCTGAATTCTTCTCACGGATTGATGGAACAAGTAGTGCTTCCATAATTGATCTGTTTTACGTTTTTATGAGCGTTCGTTTATTAATTGTTTGAAGTCAAATTCATTATTGTATCTGAATATAGTTAGTTAGCCAAATCGACATTCACGAGAGTCGATGTCAATTGGACGGTTGGACCATCACTCTTAGGAGTTGTAGGAGTTGCGTCATTTGGACGTAATTTTATGATAAAGACTTTGAGAAAAGGAGTCGCTGTTTTTGGACTACATACCTTTTCTTTTAGTGGTTGTTGTCACTGTCCCAGTATACTTATTATACAGTTAAGATTAGCTGTACATTTTTGGCTCAACCTAACAATTTCTCTAATCTGTTTAGTTTCACTATAGTCAGTGTATAGGTTTTCGTACTGTTTTATATCCATCACTGTCAAACTTTATCTATATTGATTAAGTGAATGTTTGAGAGTGATTTAGAAAGGGTTATAAAATCACTCCTATATGTATTTCAATAATTTAAAATTAATTTAATGTTTTGTTTTGTATTTTTAAACTTAATTTTTTTTTATTAAAATATATTTGAAAGAGATTTTAAACATGACAAATGTGAGTCTAGACATTTTAAAATCAATCTCAACCATGATTATGTTTTTATATTTTTTTAGTTTAGTAGGATTTTATTTTCTTCCCCTTAACTTAAACATTCATTATTACGGCAGGGGATACTTGAGGGAGTTATTCCTTAGGTGGAAATAAGTTTCACTGGTTTTGGTTTCTTAATGCTTGACTTGCTGTCAAAGTGCTTGCTCGATAGCTATGTAGTTCATGTTTTTTCTTGAGTTTTCTTACCAAACCTATCTTTCTAAGATCCTATTCTTCGTTCGTGTGCTATTGTGTCGTATTGAGGCTTGTAGGATTCTATCTGGTGATGATTATTAGTATGACTATTATATTGGAGTCACCCACCATCATCAACAGTTGAACTATTAGAATTCACATCAATTAAGTTGGTGAACACCGACCAATGGATGAGTGTCCATTTATGAAAATGAAATCCGACTGGTTGGATAGTAAAAGCTGCATAAAAACCAACCTGAAACCGCACCTAAACGTTGGACCACATGAATGGTCCATTGGTCTCCGCAGACCTTCCCTTTAGAAATTGCTATGGCTACGACTGATGCATCAGTCCAATTCTGACCGACTTTCAAGCCTAGACTGCCTAGTATTGCATATCTTTGGATTTTATGAAGTCTCATCTTGAAAGTTCGTTAACAGCTGGTGTGGCCAATAAGATTTTCAGGTCATATCGTTGTGAATTTTATTCTTCTCTTATGCTTTTCAACAATCAAATATATCCTATTCTAGGATTATAATTATGCAGATATAACCTAAGAAAAATTATTCACAATTTTAAAGTAGATGCTAGGATTATGAACAAAAGAAGTAATCTTAATAAATACAAATTACAATACCACCTTTACCATTTACACCGGAGTAAAACTGTAGTTAAAAGGTTGCATTACAAAAGAAACAAAAACCTTTTCTTTTCTTTTTTTTTCTTCTTTTTTTTTTCTCTTTTGTGCAAGTATGGTATCTGTCCTCATTTATAGAAGTGCAATTTCACACATCCTTACTTTGGGGAACTTTGGTCTCCCCCACATCTTTCAACCAATCAACAACTTCCTTGATGGTAGGTCTTTTAAAGGGGTTCTGACTGACACACATGCAGGCAATATCGAGAACCTGGATCATCTCTTCTTCAAAGCCCTTCCCTTTTAAAATGGGGTCAAAGATTTCATCTTGTTTGCCCTCATTTCTCAATTGTTGCACCCAGCCAACCAACTCTCGTGATGCCTTTGGCTTTGATATCTCTACAGGTCTTTTGCCAGTAAGCAACTCGAGCACGACCACACCAAAGCTGTACATATCTCCTCTCAAAGTGGCGACCCATGCTTGTCCATATTCTGGAGGAATGTAGCCTAAGGTGCCAACAAGTTCGGTTGTAACATGAGTCTGGTAAGGATTGATCAATCTAGATAGTCCAAAATCTGCTACATGAGCTTCAAATTTCTCATCGAGCAGGATGTTACTGGACTTAATATCACGGTGTACAATATGTGGCTCACATATTTGGTGCATGTAGGCCAATCCACAACTTGATCCTCGTATAATCTTCAACCGAGTTGGCCAATCAAGTTGAGATGCACCGTCAACCTTCTCATGCAACCAATAATCTAAACTTCCGTTTTCCATGTATGAATACATTAGCAGTCGACTGCCATCATGCACACAGTAACCTTGAAGAGTAACCAGGTTCTTGTGTTTGGCTGCAGACAGAGCCTCCACTTCTGCTTTAAATTCCCTTTCCATCAGTCCCAAGTCTCCCGAGAGTTTTTTTACAGCAAGTCTCGTCCCATTTGCTAATGTTGCTTTGTAAACCAATCCAAAACCACCACAGCCAATTATGTTTTCTTGATTGAAATCATCAGTGGCCTTCAATATGTCAGAAATGGTAAGCTCCTTGATGTTGTTGGCATTATTTGGAAACAAAATGACTATGCTAGTGTTGTTGTCAGCATTGTAATTAGAACTAATAGAAATTATGTCCAAATCTATTATGTCGGTATCCCCTCTTGGATCAATCCTCCTCTTGGATAATATCCACAACGCTAGCAGGGTGATGATGAGACCAATACTTAAACAGGTACCCACGACTAATCCTATGGCAAGTTTCTTACTGGAGCTTTTATTTTGAGAGGTGGAATGAGGTATTCTGGTCTGGCTAGAGCAAGATCGCTGCACTATAGGAGGACCGCACAACCCTGAGTTTCCTTCGTAGCTAGAGCTAGGAAACGTATCGAACTGACCCCCTGATGGTATTGGTCCTTGAAGGTCGTTAAAGGCTACGCTAAACCAAGACAAGAAGTGGAGGCCTTTGAGGGAATGGGGGATTTCACCAGTTAGGTGGTTATGAGAGAGGTCTAATCGCTCCAAGTTGCTGAGATTGGAAATGGTATCTGGGATGCTACCGGAGAAGCTGTTGTTGCTGAGGTCTAGTATATGTATAAACTTTAATTGCCCGATCTCCAAGGGAATAGGGCCACTTATGGTGTTGTTGCCCAGGTATATAGCTGGCGGAAGGCTGGAGAGCTGATTGTATTGCTGATTAGTAGCATTACTAGGCGCAACAAAGACAGGCAATGCAAGAAAACTCTGCTTGGCAGGATCTAAAATCTGCTGCGACATCAAAGCCTGCAGTCTGCAAAGCTGGGTGGGGAATTTTCCGGAAATTCTGTTATTAGACAAGTCAATATAAAACAGACTCGGAAAATCACCTAACCATTCAGGTATTGAACCCACAAGGCGATTAAAGGACAGGTCCAAGACCTCTAGACTCCTGAGCTTTTGTATCCATGAGGGTACTTTACCAGTTAACTGACTAGCTCCAATAGCCAAAGCCTGGATATTTTGGAATGTGTTAGCATCTACAATCATATCCTCATCCGGCAACGCTTCACCAATATAACTACCGGACAGCACAAGAGTTCCAAGGTTTTTGCAACCCATCAAATTCCTTAGTGCTCCAATTAAATTGGTTAGATTATTTTTGGAAACTGAAATGAAGGACAGTGATTGAAGCGCTGCAATTTCGTGAGAGATCTCTCCAGATAACTGATTACTAGCCAGTCTAACTGCCTTCAGAGATTTGCAGGAATAAAGAGTCGATGGTATATTACCTGTGAACATATTGTTGCCCAGGTCAAGTGTGGTGAGGCCAACAAGGCGAGAGAAATTAACATTAGAGAGATCTCCTTGCAGCTTATTAACCCGCAAATTCAACAAAGTAAGATTAGTGCAATTCATCAATGATGGGGGCAGAGTGCCAGTGAGATTGTTAATGTGAAGCGATAACTGTTCCAAGTTGGAGAGCTTTCCAATATCTGTTGGGATGGGGCCAATCAAAGAATTCGAGAACAATTCCAGGATTCTGAGGTTGGTGAGATTAACGATTCCCTCGCCGATGTTTCCCGAAAAGTGATTAACATGTAAAGAAAGCTCCTTTAGAGTGAGAACATTGTAAAGGTCGGAAGGAATAGGACCGGTAAGACTATTGAAACCCGCTCGAAAAACCTCCAAATTGTGGCATTTCTCTAGCCCTTGGGGTATTCCACCGCCGAATCCATTATTGGAAAAGTCTAATAACCTGACGGAGCTTATGGATGTAGTATTAACACAAAAGGAGGT
This sequence comes from Cucumis hystrix, assembly GCA_025688845.1. Taxonomy (NCBI): domain Eukaryota; kingdom Viridiplantae; phylum Streptophyta; class Magnoliopsida; order Cucurbitales; family Cucurbitaceae; genus Cucumis; species Cucumis hystrix. The sequence continues at coordinate 24,454,336 of CM046883.1, forward strand.
TGGAATGGGACCTGTAAAACTATTGTTGCGGACATTGAAACTGGTCAAACTCCCCGAAATTGCCACTTGCTGGATAAACGAAGCAGGTATTTCCCCATAGAATCGATTACTGGACAAATCCAGCGTCTCAATCACGAGTCCGGACGATGAAGACGGCGATGGCAGTGGCGGCAACTGGCCAGTGAGAAGGTTGTAGCTCAAATTCAGTTCCTTGAGATGACTTAAGGACTTAAAGAAATCAGAAGGGAGAGAACCATAAAAACGATTGTGGGAGAGATCGAGGTGAGAGAGAAAACTAAGGTTTGTGAGAGAAGAAGGGAATTCACCACGAAGACCTCTAGAAGGCAACAAAAGCTGAGTAACTCGGTTGTCGTCGCTATTAGCGATTGCTTCACAAATCACTCCTTCCCAGAAACAACAATCAATCGTGGAAGACCAATTGAAAGACGATGAAAGAGATGAAGAATTGACAAAATACCAGAGAGAAGCCCGATCAGATGGGTTGCAAGAAGCTGAAACAGAAAAAGGAGGAATGAATTGCAAAACCAAAAGCAGGGTCAAAACCAGGAAGTTAAGAAAGTTGGAATTAATTGAGAAATTGGGTACTAAAGGTTGATGAATGAGACCACCAATTAAGGAGGTGGCCATTCTATCATCTCTCATCTGAAAAAAAAGCAAACAAAAGGCTTTACAAGAAGAAGAGCGAAAGAGCCAGATGGAAAGGAACAAGGAAGATGTAGGAAGAGGAAGAAGCTAGCTTGAATGAAGTACATAGTCGTCATAATCAGGTTTGAGGGTTACCTTGTACAAGATGGGGGAAACCATTGACCAAAAAAAAAAAAAAAAAAGAAACAGAGAGAGAGAGGAGGAAATGGAGAAGAGAGAGAGAGGATGACGTTGACATTGGAAAGTCTAAGATATATATAAATTATAAGCAATATGGTTTTGCTCTTACTCCCCTCCCACTAGAAGAAATTCTCATTTAGCGTTTACTTTTGTAGATAGGTCGATGTGGGAAGTGGGGGTTAATGGCCGTTGTTGGGTTTTTAAAAATTAATTTTAAAAGATAATTTGTTGCTTATCATCATTATTATTCTGACTAATTTATTTCTCTATTGGAAGACAACGTGTTGAGCAGACGCAATCGGTGGGCAGAGGACACAGTCACGGTCACCCATTTGTCTACTCCACTTTGTTCTTGTTGGCCTTTCTTTATAACCTGATTTTTTTAAAATTCAATTTCCTTCTTTAATTTTCACATTACACATACACACCCCCTTCATCCAAATTTGACCCATGAAGATGCAGCCCATTTCTTTCCAATATTACATTATCTCTCTCCTTTCGTCTTAGAGACTCATCAACTTCTTTCTCCTTTACCCCTTCACATTATACCTTACTCTTCTTTCAAATCTTATTCTTATATCCTCACTAACTTCGCACCCTTCCACTAATTTCGTAGATATTGAATTCTCAATAGGTTACTACCGTTTTTAGACAAATTTTCATGAACTTTATTAGATCAACGTTCCATTCTCGTTTTCTATTATATCCAGGGTATTGCATTTGATTATTGACCTAAAATCATGCGATGTTTCTCGTTAAAATGTCTAGGATATGCTATGACGTTTCAAACAACCAAGTATGAAAGTTTAAAAAAGGGTACATTATAAATTCTTTAATCTTTAAAGACGTTTTTTACCCTTTAGTTTGAATTATTTTTTTTAGTATTTTCTTTAACTGTGGTCGTAGTTCTAATTTGGTTGTAGCCAACACATTGTTAATTAACCACGTAAATTTGTGTGTTCGATTTTCTAACATTTATATTTTTCTGTGTATCATTATTTGATTATAGAAGATATTTTTATTATTACTTTTGATTTTAGGTTTGAAATCAACATTTGATTATAATCAAATGCTTACATAATGTGTGAGGTTGGTCATTTATTGATGAACAGAAATTCCTAACGTTCTTCATTCAATTTTTGTTGACAAAATACCGAACTAAACACAGTTGCATATATTAGCCATCGATGAAAGTCATTTCATCTTAATGAATTGCCATATTTTAGAAGAAGTGCTAACACAACCCTAAAAATTACCCTTCTACCTTGGAAAAAAATCCAAAAACATAAAATTTAAAGTGTGTGTGTAGATATATATATATATATATATATTTCTTCTACATCTACAGAGAACCTAAAATCAAGATAAGCAAGTGGAGAATATATGGGCTGCTAAATTGATATTCATCTTATTTTCCTTTTGAATTAAAAATATATATGAAGAATCATGGAGTACTAAGAGAGGGAAAGATAAAAAAGGAACTTTCCATTTTGGGATTCAAGAATTGAGAAAGGTGAGAAAAACATTGATGAAAATAGGTGTGCACTAAGTGTAGCTCTATTCCCAAGGATCCAAGGCACCTAATTTTACTTCTAGTAATGGCACCAACTAAAGCCTTTGGACTATATATCTCCTGACAGTTCATCATATTTTGTTTCGTTTTTGTTCTCTTCCCCTTTAAAGCTACTTTCAATATTCCCCTTTTTGAAAAATAGCCTCATCACCTTTTTAGTTCCAATAGTTTATGCTTCATTTCAATGGCTAGGGTTTATAATTTGAATGTTTCAATTTTATTCGTATGGTTAGTTATATCCCTTTTGTTCCATTAATAATTTTTTTGTCTAATTTGGTTTACCATATTCGAAACCAATTCGTGCTAATATAAAAAACATAATAAAAGTATAAAATAACATATTAGGTTCTGGTTTGTTAATAACAATTTTTTTTTGTTGGTTTTTGGTTTTTCAACAGAAAAGTTTTTCTCTTTTCTCTAAGGACTTTCATCTTTATCAAGTATAGTCAAATTTCAAAAACAAAAATAAATGTTTAAAAACTATTGTTTTAAGATTTTTAGATTTTAACTTGATTTTTGAAAATATTTATAAAATATAAATTATTAAACAATAAATTTAGAAAAGAAAAAATAGTTATACACTTAACTTTTTCTAATTAAAAAAAAAAACTAAATAGTTTTCGAATAAGACCTAAATTAATTTTTAATATTTTGAGACAGTATTTAAAAATTATTTAAAACTGTGTTTAGGGTTTAGGGTCAATTTTAAAATCACCCAGGAAGAATTAATGTTTGTTTAACACGTAATAAAGTGTCATAATGGTAACCAGAGATTAGATTTTTAGAGATCTAACCAAACTATTGAAAAGTAGAAACATTTTACATTTTTAAAAGAAAAGAAAAGGAAATTGAAATTGGCTTTCATTATATAAGAATTAAAAGGAGAATTTTTCATCTTAAAAAAACACATAGTCAGCTCAGCATAAGTAAGCCAGATGGATAGAAGGATTCCATCCATTAATGGGTGACACTTTCTTTTTTAATATATAGGTTCAATTAATAACCAAAGATGTGACCCAAAAGAATAAGTCTGTTGGACTGCTGGGGGGACCCTCGTGAAGTCAAATCCCCTTCCCTTTAAGCATATTGCCCTTTGCCTCTTCACTCTACCACTCAAAACTCCACCTTTCAACTTTGGCTAATACGTATACATTACATACATAAAACTATTCCTCAAGATAGCAATCATCGCATTTATATTTCATTCATTACCCATTCCTTGTCATTTCTAAACTAAACCTCATTTAACCCATAATCCTAAAAAAACATATACATTTCTTTATTTGTTTTCTGGTACAATTACTTGGTAAATTGTTTTGTTTAGTTCTTAAATTTTAAAATTTATGGATGTAATCCTAATATATTTAAAAATGAATGCATTTGATTCTTAAGAGCAGATTGAAGAGCTGGAATGTAATTAAAAATAATGAGATTCAAAGAGGGGTTGGAATGTATGAAAATTGAGAATAAAACAAAAAGTGAAATCATGAAGCGTGACAACTAGAGGTGTAAGAATAACTGAAACAATCCGACAATCCGGACCATTTAATCCATTTTATATGTGTTGGATTAGTTTAAAATGTAAGTTGGGTTGGGTTGAAAATTTTGATTTTTTTTTATTGAGTTTGGTTTTGGTTGGGGTTGAAAAATTCAGTTATATATATATATATATA